>CM023955.1:34889706-34966764 GCA_013407115.1 Glycine latifolia
TATAGAGGTATTCTTTATAATAGTAAGTATATGTATAAGAAGAGTAAATTTCAATTATATTTTTTGTAGTGGAAAATTTATGATTTGGAAATATGATTTAAATTAGATTATAAATTAAAATCTGCACACTTCGTGTATATTAATTTTTTTTTAAAAAAATTTACAATGGTAAATTTATGAAAAGACAATCATATTTATTTTAAATTAGATAATTACACAATTAAAGTTATTATAAAAATATTTTATATGAAATTAAAAATGGAAAATTGTAGAAATTTTAATACAATAATTTGCAGTAGTTTTTATGATACTTATCATATAGAAAGTTGTCAAAATTTTAAAAGCACAATCTAAATCCCACCATAATTGGAAAAATCAATGAATTTGAATTGAAGTATATAAAAATAATTGTAAATGACATGATATTAAAGTATGATATAGGTTTACATAAACATATTCTATTGTATTCTTATATTATATTATTATATTAATAAAAAATTATATGATTTACAGAAACAAATTGGTAATAAAGATATATAAAAAAATAAAAAAATAAAATTTTGTTAATAATAAAAATGTTATATATTTTTCTAATTAAAATTTCTAAAAAAACATTTTTCAAATTATAATTATTGCTTTCATTTCTTATTAAAGATAGATATAATATAATTAGAATTTAATTCATATTAATATTTTCTAATTATTGTTTAAATATAGACATAATTATTGTTTTCTAAATAATGCATTCATTTTTTTAATTCATATTACTTTAATCATGTTATAAATATTTCCAGTGTGTTCTAATTCTTAATTTATTTATTATTGTTGAAAGATCATGTTCAACTTCCTGGTCACTTTTGTGAACTATTGAAAAATATTGTTTTGGAAGTAATACAATTTTCAGTTATAATTGGAAAAAAGGAATTCATTTCAAGACTATCACTGATTTCATTTGATCCTAGAATTTCATTTCAATTTCAACATAAGTAATTTTTAGTAATGTATTTTACAATGACAATAAACAAAAGTCAAAGATAATCTCTTAAACATGTTGAAATTTATCTTTCAAAATCAGCTTTTCACATGGTCAATTGTATGTTGCAATTTTAAAGGTTACAAAAGGCAAGAGATTAAAGATTCTTATATCCAACTTTAATGAAGATAATTCAAATATGACTTCAACTGTAGTTATCAATAAATCTTTCAAAATTTAAATTATGTATTGTTAGTATTTATTATTTTCTATCACTATTTCTTATTTACTTTTTAAATATTTATTAGTATATTATTTTTTTATTTGTGTACTCTTCAATATTGATTTATTGTTTCAAATTGATAGAAAATTGTAGCATAAAATTGAGACTTACATCTTTCATATCAAAAACATACGGGAGCAAAAAAAATTATTTTGTTAGACTTCAAAATATAATTCATCACATATTTCTGCATATGATATCCCATATTAATTATACATTACGTTATTATCAATATTAATAATGTAAAATTTCTATTAAAAATTACATTCATATGACTTAATTGATCAATAATTTATTATCAATTTTACTATACTGAATTAATTTTATTTATATTTTCTTTAATTACGTATTTTTGACATGTGATGAATAATTAAAGAATTACATATCCATTTAGTTATTTAAAAAAAACAAAATTGGTTTAAAGTTTAATTAACGATGAGAGATCTATTTCTAATATCAATACAATTTTGTTACGTAATAACTCAATTTTTTTTTATGTATCTTTATTTTATTATATTGACTTATTTTTAGGAAGTTTTATTAATTATATGTCACAACAAATAATTAAATAAAATTTTTTTGGGATGATTCTTATTTATACAAAAAAAAATTACATAAAAAATATTCAATACATACACAAATAAATTGTTAATTATGTGGATCTCACCAATCAAAAACTAATTAAAAATAAAAACAACAAACAAAAGGTAAAGGAAAACGAATACATCATTTAACAGTGTTGCGTACGTTGTCATAGGTCATTTTTATTTCTTTAAGCCCTAAACAATGGACAATCCGACATTGCTAGTGTTGCATGATGTTTTTGATTGCTGCACTTGTTCCTTACACATGTGCTCATATAATTGCTCCTACATGTCGCACTATAGTTACGTGGAACTCTTTGTCAAATGTTCCCAATCTCACCTCCAAAGTTGTTATAATGGTGAGCTTCGACGTTGAGCTTCTGCATGGCTTGATGTGTATATCTATTTCTTTAGTATTGTGTGTATCAATCAAGTTACTTCTCAGAGAAAAAAATAAATAAATCAAGTTATACTTCTTGTGATGTAATATCACTAAATTTAATTAAGGCAATTTTGGGTGATATTTGCGAAATTAAGCGGATTTACGAAAGGGTATTTTGGTCTTTATCAAGGGTAAAGTTGCTGAACGCACCCCTGGTTTATGTTAAAACCAGCACCCTACGTTTTTCTACTTATTTCTTCTTCTCTTTTGCTTCTTTTCTGGTTTCTTCTTCTTCTCAAGCTGTCCCCAAGCCATCTTCACTTGATTAGTGGCCGAAATTCCTGAAACAAGCAAGGAAGAAAGCCTTTTTCTTTGTTCTTTGTTGCATTTGAGCTTGGGTGTTGGTGATTTGAAGAGAATAGTGAGTTTTGAGTCTGCCCATTTTCGTTCGGTGCCGCTGAATCGTGATTGGAAGTCATAGAGTGCTGGTCTACCCTCCCTTTTGGTCTATTGAACACTAAGGTTTGTAATCTCCTCCTATTTCTCCTTGCTTCTTGAGGTTAGGGTTAGGGTTGGAGTGAGATTGATGAATGTTGAGTTTTAAGAGGGTGAGACAGTTTTAAAGTATGATTTGGAGTGTGTAGAAGTTGATTTTAAGTTGAAATGGTGTTCTATGCATAAATTATGCATACATGTTCTTGACAGCCAAGAACACCTATTTGGGCAGTTCTGGTGTTTTGGCCATAGCAGGAGTTATCGGTGTCCAAACGGTATGAAACCAGTGCCATTTGAAAGCTAAGAGAGTTAGGTTCATTCTGGAATTTTCGTGCTATTTTTGGAGACTCTTAGAAATTGAGGTGCAGAGTTATAACAGGCTGTTATACTCTGTTTTTAGCAGATTTTTCTGCTGCAGAGGTCTATTTTGCAGAAATCATAAATCTGTCTAGGATGATCCAAATCGAGTGATTCCAGTGGATATAGAAAGATGGGTATGTTAACTTCATGCCTGTAAAATATCAGCTCATTTGGACGAGTATCCTGGTGTGGGCTGTCGTTGAAAGATGGCTGTTTGAGCTGGTATGTTGCTGTCAGCATTATTTTAGTGCGTGACAGTTCTGGTTTTTGGTTCACTGCAGAGGCTGTGGTTCATGGTTTTTGATGAAACCAGTTTTGTTTAAAAGATAAGAGATAAATCTTGATGCCTCTAAATTCTCGTGATTTTAGAAGCTTCCCACAAGGATTTAGGATTTTTCCAAGTGGGTGTAAAATCTGCAGAATTTTATGCAGCAGTTATGCTTTTTAGTATGTTTATGCCTTGTGTAGTTGAATTGGCTGTGATATGTGCTTATGTGCCTTGTATAGGGCGTGACACCGAGGGTGTCAGTGGCGTAGGCCACAGAGCAGGGAGAGAACTGCAGAGCACGGCTTTGCCAGGTAAGTTCTTGGTCCCTTGGGGATGTTTCCCACTTGCTGTGTTCCACCATACTCCGAGGGAGTGATGGTTGCATTCATGATGCATGCATTGATGGTTGTTGCATTACTCATAATGATATGTATGCTTGTATCTATGCTTGTACGTGTATGATACCTGTTGATAGATCTTCTGGCCAGTTAGATAGATATGGACCTCCCTAGGAGATGGTTTCCTCCTAGTTGGTTTGCTCTTGGGTGATGATGATCCCGGGGTGATGATGATCCCCTAAGACCAAGAGATAGGTGTGTCCCGTTGCGGTTGATTGCCTATTCTCGGAGGTACCATATACGTGCGTCCATGCGTAAGGGGTAGCTCCCGATGGGATGGCACGGGTGTGAATTCCGGTTTCACACTGAGGTTTGGTGTTGATTGGATCCACCTTACATTAGAGCTAGATGACTTGCTTGTATTATTATGAGGGCCGGGAGGCCGGTGTGATTGTGATGCCCTATGTTTGTGTCATGGGAAGTGAGCCAGGGTGGAGGAGACGCCTCCAAGGACCCTGAGCTTACTGAGATGTATATCTCACCCCGTGTGGGGTTTATGTTGTTTCAGGTGACTCTTCTGGCAGAGAGGAGCGGTCTCAGGGCGGGAGGCCCCAGTAGAGACAGGATCTGCTTGGCCGTGTGGCAGCAGGGAGAGCTGGGAGGCTCGGTTTTGGTTTGATGGTTTTGTACCCCTGTAGAGGGAAGATGTGTGTGTGCACACATGTATGTCTTGTATATATATCCTGTATGCCCTCGTGTGAGGAAGGATCTTTGAGATCAAAGCACTCGGATGCTTATTCTTTTGTATAGACACTGCGAGTGTCAGATGATATATATGTACATAACCAGCTATGATATGTTATTGATGCTTCCTCCTGGCTATATCTGTTGAGATATTTTGTTTATCTGCCTATGGTTTTGTCATTCTGGATAAGCAGGGGCTTGTGTTGTTTGTGATGAGATGTTATATGTTCCATACATAATGAAATCAAGAAATATGGTTTTCGATTATGCTTCCGCAAGTTTTTAATTAAAGTGTTTAAGCGCTAATCTGATATAATCATAATGATAATACACCGGGTGCACACGGGGTGTTACATGTGACCCCAATACCTAAAGGTCTTCATCGTTTTTTTTCTATAATTATTTTTTTTTTCTATTGTTGTAATTTTAATATTTGGATCGTAATTCTTCTATGATAATTTTTTATTGAACTTTTCTTATACATTTGCCATATCACGTTAGAATACAATAATTAACGTACTATAGTGAATGGGAATAATTTTTTTTCTTCTTCTCTTTGACCCCTTTCATTTCGGTTATAGGAGTAGAAGAAGGCAACCGCATAGAACACAAAGTATACACATCCACATAAACAAGAAAATAATGCAGTATATAACATTGACATATATAGAAGTAAAAAAAATGAATAAAGGGTGAACCCTGAAACGAAACAAGTGTTATTTGCGACGCTAATATGCTCCAATTGAGTTAACTGTGTGTTAGAGTGTGTCAAGAATTTGTGAGAAAGAGAGGTAAAGAATAAATTATAATTTTTTATAGTAAAAATTTTAGTATAAGAAATGGTAGTTCAAACTAAAATTTTTAGAATTTGAGTTTGGATCTAACTCAACCCCAAAAACTAGTTTATAGGGTGAGGATTATCCCTCACTTATATATTCTATTTTGATACTATCTCTAATCTAGATAGAACGTAAGTTTTTTCCGATAAAAATAAAAGAAGAAATTATAACAAAACAGTAAAATGAAAAGAAAAGTAAAAAACAACTCAAAATTTTATAAGCTTAGACACCGTATAAAATAAAGTTTAAACACAAAGAATTATTATTTTTAACTTTTTATGCTATTAAAAAATTATTTCGTTTATTAAAAGCTGAAACTAGTAAAAAAATTGATATATATATATATATATATATATATATATATATATATTTCTTTTTATTTGCAGTTAAAGAAACATATAAGACTGAAAAAAAAAAGGAACATATGAGTAGAGAGAAGCTGAAAGAGAGAGAACTTGATCAAGATAACTATTTTTTTTTACAAGTGATCAAGATAACTTTTGTACCTTCAATTTTAGAGCTTTTTCACTTCTACAGGGAGACATTTTAATGATTAAAAAATGACAAAGCCATGAATAATTGAATTAATTTACTGTCATGAGGTTGAGTCCATTCTTTTTGCATAGTGGCCAACATATCTGGTGTCGGTAATTAACTAATTGTAACGGACAACTTCAACTGCATGTATGGGTTCAAGTTAGTCTTTATAAAAGAACTCAAATTTTTTTTTCAAATATAAAAATTTACATTATTTAAAAACGTGTATAATTTTAGTTTCTTCCCGTCATTTACAATTTGTATAGCATCTTGTAATTTATCTCTCTCAGACATTATAACATGTAATAAAATTATGCACAGAAGAAAAATATATTATATAAATTATTATATAAATCACATACCATAAAAAAATTATACAAATAATATTTTTCATATTATTTTAAAAATAATTCTTTTTGAGATACATTCAAACACTAAATATAATTATTTCTCCAAGTGGACATTAGGGACTAACTCTTTCCCTTAAACCTAACTCACTGATAAAAAGAATATTATGATAATCGTATGCAAAAACACAAAAAAAAATATAAACAACATTTAATAAAAAATCGGTATTTAACGAATAAAATTAACATAAATAATAATGACTTATATTTCTTAATAAAATGATATGAAATAAATTGTGTTATAAGAAAAAATATTCAACTTATATATAATCAGATCAATACAATGATAAAAAAAGAATTTGGTAATTAATAAAAAAAAAATACATACTTGAACGCCAAAATAATTTACATCCAACATCCATCATTATGTATAAAAAAAAGTCAGAAAAATAAAATAAAATAAAAAAGACACGCGCGCACACACCAACAACAACTGTACTATATACACTGCAAAGAGACACACTGAGCTTACTTTACTTTTACCCCATTCCTATGCAGCTTCATGGGATTGAACTGCAATCACCACTTAGCACCGTTCAAACACCCTCTCATTTCTGTAACTTTTTCTGCAGCAGATTCTCATTCCATCTTCCCTTTGGGATGAACTCGCTGTCTCAATGAGCCTCTTTCACTCTCCACTCTGCTCCTCAACCGGTCTCTATCTTTCTCTCTCTTGTTTTGGGCAACTGGGGTTCTGTGGAAACCTGAAAAATCTTTGCTTTATGGCCTTTGATTGTTAAACTGAAGAGTGCACTTGTTGAGATTTTTAAGAAGCTATGTTGGGAATTTAACAAGGGCATGCCTTTTGTGCTTTAAGGACCTTGATTTGTCTGTTTAAGGAATACTGATTGTGTTTTTTTTTTTTCTTTCTCTCTTTTTAATGGATGAAATATCTTGGGTGTCCTTTTGCAGTGTTGGCATGCTTGAAACTTTGCTTAGCTTGGTTTAATTCTGTAGTTTATCATGGTCTATTGATAAATTTGAAGTTTCCATTTGCTTGAATCTGAGAATTGGAAGAGATGTTGGATGTCAGATTCTGCTCCCAATCCCATTTTATCGATCACTTCTATCTGCTTCCGCAAGTTAGAAGAATATTATTTGATTTTATCATGCTTCTGTCAAGTTTTTAAATCTTTTCATTTTGTGACTTGTTGATTGGTAAATGAGTTTGTTTTCTTATATTGAGTGGGGATCATCAAGGTTTTACTCTACTGAAAGTGTATTACTCCTTTTGTTGATATGGTCGTGACTGTACTCTTGTATGTTTTTCTAATTATGTAGTGTGGTGTTCAGTTTTATATAAAACAATATTAATTTCATACATATGACCATAGATATTATGTTTCGTGTAATACCGTGGGATCATTTTCTTTCTCACCATGCTACATATTGTACTAGTTCATAGGTGGTAGAGTAACCTTACTACAGCTACACTAGTATAACCTGGTTTTTCCTTTAATATTCCTTACCGTTGTTTTTTGCTTCCTTTCCCTTTCTATTATTTGTTCTAAAAGTAGTTTAGAGTCTGATATTGATATTTTGATTTATTGTTTTCTTCTGTGCTTTCTCCTTCATTTCAAATAACTTTTATTAATTAATATAAATCATTGGCTTGGGTGCTGAATCTATCCCACGTGGGTCTGACTTTTAGTTCAATTAATAGCTAGCTTTTAGTTCTTTTGACCAAAATTGATGCCCCTTCTCACTGTCTTTTGAAGTTTGAACTAAGCTAGAGGTCCTATTTGCTATCTCCCACGTTTCCAGTTTTTTGCATTCTGAGTCCCCTTTTGTTTAAATAAAACATAATTTCAGTTTAATCAAAAGATGGAGCACACCAGGCTAAACATGAGAGGCCGTTGCTCTGGTTCGACTCCCTCAGAAGAATCTGCTTTGGATCTTGAAAGAAACTGTTGCAGTCACTCTAATCTGCCTTCACTTAGTCCACCGACTCTTCAACCCTTTGCTTCAGCTGGACAGCATTGTGAGAGCAGTGCTGCTTACTTCTCATGGCCAAGCCGCTTGAATGATGCTGCTGAAGAGAGAGCAAACTATTTTTTAAATCTACAAAAGGGGGTGCTACCTGAAACCCTTGGCCGTCTGCCAAAGGGGCATCAGGCAACTACATTACTTGAACTCATGACAATCAGGGCATTTCACAGCAAGATACTTCGTTGTTACAGCCTTGGAACTGCTATTGGTTTTCGAATACGGCGAGGTGTATTAACAGATATTCCTGCCATTCTAGTGTTCGTTTCCAGGAAAGTTCACAAGCAATGGCTCAGTCCAATCCAGTGTCTACCTACTGCTCTTGAGGTTCTTGGAGTTGTCCAAATTGAACCTGCTTGATTTAATTTTGGAGTTTGAAATATTTATATATCAGAAACAGTTTTAGGTTGTTATCTGGTGCCTAGGATGCATTTAAAATCAATGTTCAATTTGTGAATCAGGGGCCTGGTGGAGTATGGTGTGATGTGGATGTGGTGGAATTCTCATATTTTGGTGCACCAGAGCCAGTTCCAAAAGAGCAGCTGTACACAGAGATCGTAGATGACTTGCGGGGGGGTGATCCATGCATTGGTTCAGGATCTCAGGTGTTTCTGTGCTTTCTTAATTAACGATTTGTATGGAAGGACCAATCCGGTTTACAAAAGATTATCTTTGATTCAATTACTATTTTGTATATGTGATGATTAAAGGAGCATTTTTAGCCTTTCCACTTAAAAACCACAGTTTAACTTTATTTAATTCGCATATTCATTTGGTTTGGAGGTTTATTCTTTTCAGTCGTGTTTGCATGAGTCTAACTTTGCAGCTTGTGCTGTAAATTCAACAAAGCATCTTATGT
Source organism: Glycine latifolia (assembly GCA_013407115.1). NCBI lineage: Eukaryota > Viridiplantae > Streptophyta > Magnoliopsida > Fabales > Fabaceae > Glycine > Glycine latifolia. Next base: position 34,898,762 of record CM023955.1, read on the forward strand.
TTTCTCAAGACTAACTTTAACCTCACAGAAGTTAATGCTGATATCTTGATATGCGACTGGGCTTGATCTTCTATCGTGGACTCTTGGTGATATAACTACTTTTGTTTCTTGACTTCTTTAAATTTCAGATCTTACATTTCAAGTTTCATATTTTTTTATGTACCATCTTAAACTTTTTATGTGGTTAAACTTTTTATTTATCTTCCCTTGTTTTTAATTCTTTACCAGTTTCTGTAGATGGATGTCTGTGCTTCTAAACAATGGTTTAAATATTTGATTTCCTCCCTGATTTTCATTTGTAAAATTCACACACATACACACACACACCCCTACACACAAGAAAAAAACAATTTTAATTGGAACTTAACCATAAATCTGGTTCTGAATGCCATTTAGTTGACAATCTCATTATTGGAATGTCAATGGCCAAACATATGACCTAGATTAGCTATGAATATAGGAAAACCAGAAATGAAGACCTTGTGGTTTTGTTGGTCTTTGAAAGCAGTTATTTGAGATATTTGAAGAGTGAAATAGTAGGATCCTCAATCTCCTGTGATTATGAGCTGGTAGAGTAGTAACAATATCTCATTCTTGCCAGGAAAAATATTATGGTGTACAAATTCAATGTGTATGATAAATTAAACTATTGGACTCTCACCTGACCATGACCCACCTGATAAGTCAAATTTGTGAAGAAATTGTTAATATAAAGCCTTATCTAGGCCTCTGCAAATCTGGATTGTTGCAAAACTTTCCTTCATATACTTCATCTACCTTTACTGTTCTTAACTGAGCTGAATGACAACATTCTAAGACATCCATCATTATCATAAAATAGCTATCTTGTTATGAGAGAACAGAGTACTTTGTGTTTTCCAAAATCAATGCATTTCATAGAAGCGTCTCTAGTAGAAAATTTCTGTAGTGCTCTATTTGGTGAATATATTGGACTTCTGACCATTTACTTTCTTAGTTTAGGTGGCAAGCCAAGAGACATATGGAACTTTGGGTGCCATTGTGAAAAGCCAAACTGGCAGTCGGCAAGTTGGTTTTCTCACAAATCGTCATGTTGCAGTCGACCTAGATTATCCGAACCAAAAGATGTTTCATCCTCTTCCACCCACTTTGGGGCCTGGGGTTTATCTTGGTGCAGTAGAGAGAGCAACGTCATTTATAACGGATGAGCTTTGGTATGGCATATTTGCCGGAATAAACCCAGGTAACATAATTTTAGGAGTCTGATTGATTAAATTGGGTTACTTGCATTTTGTTCCCCATGCATACTCCTTAGGTAGTGTTTGGTTACTTTCATCTTGGGTGTATTTGAGATGAAAATTTTAAAAATTGGTGTGTGGGACACACCTCTCCACTCTACTTTAATTCAAACCTTTCATCTCTTTTCACTTTCACACCCCTTTCATTCCTTTAAACCAAACATACCTTTAGTCCTCACTCGTCATGATATGTTTCTTGTGCAGAGACTTTTGTGAGAGCTGATGGTGCATTCATTCCTTTTGCTGATGACTTTGACATGTCCACTGTTACTACTTCAGTGAGGGGTGTTGGAGATATTGGTGACGTGAAAATAATTGATCTACAAGCTCCAATTAGTAGCCTTATTGGAAAACAAGTGGTGAAGGTTGGAAGAAGCTCTGGCTTGACAACGGGAGTAGTTTTGGCTTATGCCCTAGAGTACAATGATGAGAAAGGTATATGCTTTCTAACGGATCTTCTTGTTGTTGGTGAGAACCAACAAACTTTTGACCTTGAAGGAGACAGTGGAAGTCTCATCATGTTAAAAGGTGACAATGGTGAGAAACCGCGACCAATTGGGATAATATGGGGAGGAACTGCTAACAGAGGCCGCCTTAAGTTAAAAGTTGGGCAACCTCCTGAAAATTGGACTAGTGGCGTGGATCTAGGGCGTCTTCTCAATCTACTTGAACTTGATTTGATAACAACTGATGAAGGACTTCAAGGTTTGTCACTCATTTCCTAATAGATCATTCTTGGGCTCCTCTACTTTTTTTTTTTCCCTTTTAAATTTAGCATTCTCAAATAAGGGATTTTAGAATTTACATTAGGGTGTTTTATTCCCACTTATGAGTTATGATATACCAAAGGCTGCTTCTACATAGATGAAGCTTAAAAAAAGTGTACAAAAACTTCTGGTAGTATTGATGGTCGGGAATTATGTTGGTGCTTGAAGGGATATTGGTGATCTTAGTAGTGTTAGTTTCTTTATTTGCGTGTCTAAAACCAACTACACAAAATCATTTTCTTGAAATCGTTTACTATATTACTGTTTATTTACACTGAAGATAGTGTGAAAATATGGACACACCTCATGTAGAAATAGTATGGAGACAGGTCTGAAAGATTGTTCTTCATATTGATTAGGATTATTTACAGGAAGTGAAAGAAAAAATTAACTACTAAAATCTAAGGTTGTTTTCTGCTGTTGTTTCTTGTAGTGGCGGTGCAAGAACAAAGAGCTGTGTCAGCCACTGTAATTGGCTCTACCGTCGGTGATTCCTCACCTCCTGATGGTGTACTTCCAAAAGATAAAGCTGAAGACAAGTATGAGCCACTTGGTCTTCAAATTCAGTCCATTCCCTTAGGAGTTGTACCTAGTAGCCAAGACATGAAACCATCAATTATGGAGACTGAATTTAAATTAGAAGATGGAATCAAGGTTGGTCCCAGTATCGAACACCAGTTCATCCCGAGCTTCATTGGGCGGTCTCCGTTGCATAAAAACAGCATACAGGACAGAACTGCAACAGAGAACTTGTCTTCATTGAGGAATGACTGTGATGAAGATTTGTGTGTTTCACTGCAGCTGGGTGACAATGAAGCAAAGAGAAGGCGTTCTGAAGCCTCAACTAGTACTGAGGAACCTCAGTGAAACAGATTATTTGCATAAGCTGGAAAAACTGACTTATAAGTCTAATCACCCCAGAATGTGTTGTTTATGGCCACTGTGGTACTGTGTTTTTGCTTAGCAGCTCTGACAATGTGCAATGATGTGATTGGAGTTCACATTGTCATTGAAGTTCAAGTAAATTTGTGACCTTGGAGACCCATTTAGTTCCTGAAATGCTTGAATTTCTGAACTGAATTGTCACTTTTCAATTAATTAACTGTTGCTCACATCACATGGCCCTGACCATGGTTTATCTGCTGTGATAAACTGATGCCTTGAGTTGGATTTTTATTATATCATTTTGATTCCCCTATCCTAGGTCTACAAAGCCTTCCACATAATAAAAAGAGCAGTGCTAGCAATTTTTTAATGGACAAAACTTAACATGTAGTTCCATAAGTGTTGATGGTGTTATTTTCCAATCAGAATTAGAAATTCAGCTTGGTAACCTGCATTTACATTTAATAGAATCCTTTGTTATGCGGATTACTGTGAAATTCCAATTTTGATTGAAAAACAACACTTACAACACCTATAGAAATGCATTTAAATTTCGCCCTTTTAACACATTTCTTCTAATATACTATTGTAGGTAAAACTCTATTTGAAACCACAAGCATGAGTGAGACTCATTTAATAAGAAGTGCAACTTAGAATTTTTGTGCTTTTTAATAAGTTTTATTTAAAAATAAAGTGTATTAAAAACTCATCATCTTCACTAAGCTTAGCAATGCATTTATAGAGGCCATCTTCTACTTCAACATTTTTGCCAGTGTTGGGATTGGTGTAATAGAACCTAGGATTTAGATAATAACCCACTGCAAGCGAAGGGTGGTGAAGTTAGGAATCCCATCTATGATCAATAATAGCAAAGATATCCTTATACTTCTCTTTATTATCATTTAAAGCTCTTTGAATTTCCTCCTTGGATGTATCAAATGCTTCATAAATGAAACCTATTGTATGTTTTTTATCGTTATCCACCAACCTTACGCACTTACAAGACTCCCTATAGCCTTCAAAGTGAAGACAACATCAGACCAAAATGATGCCATGAGAACAACATTTATTGCTTTCTTTCCCTTAGCTTCCTTAGTTGCCTTTGACTTCGTCCATTCTTCTGAAGTAATCATCCTTCTTGGATTGACCTTTTACTTATGTAATCTTTGTAAAATTAAGAATGTGGTAGCAAATCTTGTAACTTCAGTCCTCACCAATCTGGTCTTGTTAGTGAATTTCCTTATGATGTTCAAAGCCAATGTATGATTGTAAATGTAGCCTACAAGCTTGATGTCTCTTTGTATAACTCTTTTAACCTTTGGGATCCTTCCAATTTTGCAATTATGAATGGCATAAATGCGCTTAATTTTGGTATCAATCATGAAGATACTATTACCATAATTAATGATGTTGCAACACATGGTGAATGACTTGTCGTGCGTAGAAAGAAAAACAACAACCAATCTAAAAAAAACATAAAGATTCCAAATCCCTAACGCTTATTCCAAGGATAAGCTAAGTAATAAGTGATAAAGGTGCAACAAGCCCATCTAATGGTCCTTTACATGGGATTGGAGGTCCTATGACAAGGTCCAAGATTAAGAGGATAAAGCAACCATTGCAAGGTTTGATTCTAAAGATCAAAGAGACAGAAGACCAATGTGAATTAAGGGTTGCACCTAATTGAGTCACTTTCCTACAAATTGATTAAGATGGTTTGAGGCTAACCTGAATAATCATTTTTGGAAGCCCAATTTACAAGACAAGAAACATCTATGGGTTGAGTTGATCAATTTTGGTTGACTATAATATTGGGCTGATTAGATAATAACTAAGTTCAATTTCTGTCATTTTATTTGTAATTTTCGTAATACTTTTTTGGCTGAATTTTCTGGTGACTTTTCATTTTCTCTTAAGTGTTAATAAATACTTTCTAGAATGCTTCTGGTCATTTAGTGGCTTGTGAGAATTTATTTTCATGTTTATTGTCATTAATTTCCATTTAGTGACACGAAATTATCAATGCATTTGGTAAATGCATATTAGTTGGAATTTATTATAGCATTTCAAGATTAACCTATAAATAGGGAACTCTTATACTCTCCAAAGGAAGAATTTGAAGATTAATGAAATTTGAAAGTTTCTCTATTGTGAGAGTTTTCCCTTTGTTCTTAGTTAAGAACTCAATAGTGTTGGTTCTACCGGTAGGTCGCGGTTAGGGTCACGCTCCTTTTGATAACTTTGGTTCTACTGGCAGGTCTCGGTTAGGGTCATGTTCCTTTTTTCTTTATACATGTTTTTAAGATGGTCCTAAGTGTTCTCTTATCATTTGGTATCAGAGCTTTGACTCTTGAAATCATGTGTTATTTATCATTTGTGTTCGCTTTGTTCTTGTGTGTTTCCTCCTATGTTTGTTCTTATTCACTAAAGTTCTCATTGATCCCTTGTTGTGTCTTGTCGTTTATAACCAACCCCAAAGGCTATTACTTAAGAGCTCACAAGGAGAAGTTGAGTGGTAAAAGGCAAGAGTGGTGAGACTATTAGAGGGAAAAAGCCAAAAAGAGCGAAACATGAGTGAAAAAAGATTATTGGGTGTATACATGTGAGAGAGTGTTTGGGTGAGGATATTTATTTGTCCATTTACGATTACTTCTAACACAATTTTTGCTGCAATTTTAATCATGAGTGAAGAAGAAGGAGTGGATCTCAAGTTGTTTGTTAAAGTTGTTAATGAACAATTTCAAACTTTAAACTTGAGATTGGATAGTTTACAATTTCCATTCAAATCTAGAAGTCATAGACAATCAACTTTAGAAGAAGAAGAGGAGGAGCATTCAGATGCAAAAAGTCATGTAAGAAGGCGAAGAGGTGAACCAAGAAGAGATAGTCATTTAGGGAGCATTAAGATGACAATCCCTACGTTTCAAGGTAAAAATGATCCTGAATTGTATTTGGAGTGGGAGAGAAAGGTTGAACATGTGATTGATTGCCACAATTATTCTAAGTAAAAAAAGGTTAAACTAATTGTTGTTGAATTCACCGATTGTGCTAGTATTTGGTGGGATCAACTTGTGACTAGTAGGTGCATGAATGATGAAAGGAATATTAGTAGATGAAAGGAGATGAAGACTGTCATGAGAAGGAGATTTGTACCTAGCCACTATTATAGGGATTTGCACCGAAAATTGCAAACTCTAACTCAAGGTTTCATGAGTGTGGAGGACTACTACAAGGAGATGGAAATAGCCATGATTAGAGCCAATGTTGAAGAAGACCATAAGGCAACTATGACCAGATTTATTGAAGATCTAAAGAAGGAGACAGTCGATGTGGTAGAATTGTAGTTGAAAGCTAAAAGTACTTCCAAATTTGCTTTCACTTCTTCATGGAAGTCAAATTGGAAAAAACAACAAATTTGTGACAAAGTCAAAAGATGAAGCTAAGTCCAAAAATTCATTTCCTGCACCTAAAGGTAAAATGAAAATTAATTCATCTTTTAAATCCCGTGATATCAAATGTTTCAGGTGTCAAGGAGTTTGACATATTGCTTTTTGATGTCCAAATAAAAGAGCCATGATATTGCTAGATAATGGAGACATAGAGAGTGAGAGCTCAAGTGATGATGAAATGTCACCATTAGAGGATTACAATGATGTTGATGTTGTTGAACTAGTAAATGGAGATGTGCTTGTTACCAAGCGTGCTCTTAACATGCAACTTAAGGTGTGAGGTGATGAGAAGCAACCTGAACATATTTTTCATACAAGATGTCACATAAAAGACAACAACCTAAACAACCCTTCACCCATGCAAAAAACAACAACCTTAGCATAACCAAAATACCCAACCCTAACCAACCTTAAGCTGACCCATCTCGAACTTCTCTACTAGCCAAACACAAATGACCTTGTAAAGATCATGAAACACCCATCTAGCATATGATTTAGAATGCTAAACCTCTACCCTCTCATACCCAAACTCCCATAATCCAACCAAACACCATTCATACACCCTCATCCACATTTTAGCCAAACACCAATCCTAATCCCTCGCATCCTCCAAACCATGAGTCCAAGAATAACAGGAACCATGATGGAAACTCCATCACACCTAATGATAATCAAGTCAACTTTTTGAATGATGATATATAACAATGACCAAAATAATACCCCTATATGACAGATAAGAAAAACTAGTTATATTATATTTATTATTTTATATTATTTGTTATAAAAGAATTTTTTGCCACATACAAATACTATGTGACAATTCATTCTTTTTCTCACTAAATTTTCATTTTTTTAATTCATAAAAACACATTATTATACTTAATTATCTTATTACCGGTGAAATTAAGCCTAAAATTTAATAAATTGATTATCATATTATATAGCCGTACGCATCGTTGCTTAAGAGTGTTCACTTACTCCTCCGTTCTTTATCTTTTGGATTCCCTTCTCATTCACTTTCACTCCTTAGCCTGGTTATAGGAGCTAGGGTTTATCGAGGGTTTCGTTTTGTTCCTTCCTCTCTGCAACAACAATGGCGAAACCCGGGCGAGGTCGTCGCTCTCCCTCCGGGTCAGTTTCCGGCTCCGACTCCCGCTCCTCTTCCCCTTCCGACTCCCGCTCCTCCTCTCGCTCTCGTTCTCGCTCGCGCTCCCTTTCTCGTTCCCGTTCTCCCTCGCGCTCCATTTCCTCTTCCCCCTCCTCCTCCTCTCCCTCCCGAAGCTCCCGCAGCCGCAGCCCTCCCCCGCAGAGGCGCCGAAGGTAACGCTAATTTCCTCGATCGGAGCGCAATTTGATTTAATCTGTTTTTTCAATTTGAAAGCGTGTGTTGTTCTCTTGGCTGCTGATTGATGTTGAAATTCAGAACTCTTTTTTTTTTTTTTTTTAAGTTTTGGATTTCACGCTGAAAGTTTTTTCTATTCGTGTCTGTTATAGCGTGGACCACACTCGGGGTTCCACGATTCGTGTCTGTTCTTCAAATTTAAAAGCATGCGATGTTCTCTTAGCTGGGGATTGATGTTGAAGTAGAGATCTATGTTTTTTCTTTTTAATTTTTAGATTCTACGCTTGAAATTTTCGAGTGCGGTGTGATTGGGAGATATGTGGAAATTGAATCTTATCGAGCCTGCAAGATTGATTGTTCATTTTGTGTTGTTTCTAAAGATGATTAATGGTCAAAGTTTTAAATTGTGCCGCAGTTGTGGTTTTGCCACTATAACTAGACATACATATGCAGCTGCAATTGCGGTCGCCACACGGTCATGGTGACTCTGAAATCTTGCCCTTGCTGCCAAAATTGTGGTCTGTGACTCTAAAATCTTTGACGTTGTCCTGAAATTGTGGTTGCGGACATTCTTTTAAAACGTTGTTAATGGTCTCTTCGATTTTCTTTCTGCTGTTTGTATTTTTGAGTTGTGCGCTGTGAGATAATTATGTTGGTAAAGTGGGTTGGAAACTTGACTGTGGTAGATGTGGAAGTACTTTATTTTTATCTTGTCTATTATTTTCTTTGTTTTTTGGTCAATTTGGTTTTTGAAGACCACGTTGATATGATACTACTATTTCATTTTTTTGTTCTGTAGTCCTGCTGATGCAACTAGGCGAGGTCGGTCTCCTCCACCTCAGTCTAAGAGAGCTTCACCTCCCCCAAGGTAGTGTGATTTCAAATTCTCTATTGTTATTACTTTTTGGTGATAGTTCTTGGATATGTTGTCATAGAGACTTGAACTTGTAATGTCAATGTATGTTATTTGAATGCTATTGTGGTTGTGATTCTTGTTAAAGTTTGGTTGTGGTTATTGTTTAAGTTAAACATGGTATATTGTGCAAGCAATGTTGTTTAATGGCGGTGCCATGGCGGATTATTTTTTTGCCAACTGCTATAGGCCATTTGTGGAGGGAGGCCTGCTATTGCGGTGCCATAGGCCGCAATGACATGTTCATATGGCAGAGTTTTGGCCTTTTGCCATTGATAACACTGCTTTAAGTTAATAAGGGGCAAATTAGTAGCGGGACAACATAGTAGATACAGTTTTCTGTAGTGTATGGTATTGACAGTCTCATGTTCCTTTTATCCATATCATATCCTTGAAACTGTTGTAATAATTATAATTATATATTTTAATTTTAATTCTGGATGTGATCTATTGACAGTCCTTTTTCCCTTTTGTGTTACTTGTACTTCTTGATCTCCTGTGTTTGAACTCAGGAAACCTTCTCCTGTACGCGAATCACTTGTTCTTCATGTAGAAAAGCTCAGCAGAAATGTCAATGAAGGGCACTTGAAAGAAATTTTCGGTATGTTTTTAATTATTTATACCTTCTAGTTTTATCCTACATTTTGAATGTATATTATATGCTCTCTGTTATCCTAGTAGTTGCCAAATAGTTGTAAGAGTTATTATTTGGCAATTCTTATGTAATTGGTCTAGTCCAGTGGTGGAGTAAGCAATGTCTCATGGAGGTAGAATCCATGAATTAATGCAACTTCTCTTTTTGTTCCATTTTCCTATATTTCTCATTAAACTATGACTTTCAATCTTTGAGGCTTCAACTTAGCAATTTTAATATTAATATCATTAACTGTTGAGACATATTGGCTTGATGTCTTATGGCCTAATTAAGGAGAGAGACATTTTAGTGACCTTTCAGTAATGAAAGAAAGCTCTTAGTACCTTTATAACTTCAAAGTACACATATGTGCTTTTGTTGACCTTTTAGTAATCCTCCTTTATGCATTAACTTTTCAGGTAACTTTGGTGAGGTTATAAGTGTTGAGTTGGCAATGGATCGAACTGTAAGTTTGCGTTTACTTTGGCATCATAGCTATACAGAGGAATTTAATGTGATATGACATTTTCATTTTTTTCTCATTTCCAGGTCAATCTTCCAAAAGGGTATGGATATGTGCAGTTCAAGACAAGAGGGGATGCTGAAAAGGCATTATTGTTCATGGATGGTGTAGGTTTCTGTGACTGAATAGGACTATTTTCAATAATCAAGCTTGCTGGCTGCTACATTTGTAAATTTATGCCTTTGCTTTATGTAATGCAGGCTCAAATAGATGGCAATGTCATCAAGGCAAGATTTACTCTACCTCCAAGGCAGAAAGTTTCACCACCCCCAAAGGCTTCTGCTATTGCTCCAAAGAGAGACACCCCCAGGACTGATAATGCTAGTGCAGATGTTGACAAGGATGGACCAAAGCGGCAAAGAGAATGTATATATGTGGTGTTGGGCATTTTTTTGTTTGTATTTATAATATTGGTAGCTTTTTATGTTTACTGAACTTTGGTTCGATGATACCAGATTCTCCTCGTAGAAAACCTCCTCCCTCACCACGGAGGAGATCTCCTGTACCTAGAAGAGCTGGATCTCCAAGACGACCAGATTCTCCACGCCGTCGTGCAGATTCTCCTGTTCGTCGCCGGTTAGACTCTCCTTATCGTCGTGGAGGAGACACACCTCCTAGGAGGCGGCCTGTGTCTCCTGGAAGAGGTCGTTCTCCATCTCCACCTAGACGCCTTAGATCCCCTGCAAGGTTGGCTTTCAAATTGCACACACACACACACACATTGGTTAACAGTTTCCTTAGCCAAGTCTACTCATTTATATATAATCACTGTAGGCTGTCACCTAGAAGGATACGTGGAAGCCCAGGTCGAAGACGTTCACCTCCACCTCCCCCCAGACGCCGGTAATTTTATTACTGATTATTTCCCTTTATTATCACTTTGCATTTTGCAATAGATTGTACATGCTGTTGATTGCCCTTTTAAAAAATGAATATTTTCCTGCAGATCACCACCTAGACGACCACGTAGTCCTCCTAGAAGGTCTCCAATTGGTCGTAGACGTACTCGCTCTCCAATACGTAGGTCTGTACGCTCACGCTCAAGGTCATTCTCACCTCGCAGGTAATTTTCTAGCATGCTTATGTTTCAGTAGTCAGTTTGCTAAAACGAGCTACGTATTTTTTTTTGTTCCCTATGGTATGTCTTATTTTTGCATGTGTAACAGAATTAGATAGAAGGAAAAAAACCCGTGAGATGCTTATGAGAATGTAAAAATAATGCTTGGAGCTGGTGGATTTTGTAGTTATCCAGATCCTTTCAAATGATCATATATGTGCAGCTTTAATGAAATTTAAGACGAGGTTTAATGTTAGTAATTAAGGGTGTACACTTGCATGAGTTAAAAATTGACTATTACCTGATAAATAATAGCTGCAGAAGAAGAGATTTCAGAGTAACTATAATGCTGATTAGGGAGAACCAAAGACATGTTATTTCACAGAATACTTTCAGTTTTCTTGAGTGTCTTATAACCAACATCTGTATGCATATGAAAATACATTAAAAGTTTTCTGGACTTCTAGTTTTTTTTTTTTGAATGCTTGGATGTAATTTGAAAATATTTGAACACTGCTTAAAGCCTTAAACTTTATTCTCTTGACAGAGGTAGACCACCAGTTAGACGTGGAAGGTCATCATCCTACTCTGATTCACCAAGTCCACGCAAGGTATGCGTCTTCTTTCTCATTTATATGGACGATGTTCTTTTAATTTGGAATATTCTATGGCTTAGTCCTTCGTAACTTTGACAGGTATCCCGGAGATCAAAGAGTCGGAGCCCAAGAAGGTAATGTATACAGTATATAATATAATGTTCTGTTAAATTTTTCTTTTAATTCCTTCTCTTTTTTTGTAACATTCACTGTTTGATTTTCCTGGCAAGATTCGAGATTTGTTTAAGAGCACTGGTTCTTTGTTTTTTTTATATTGCTTAGATGTTTTTCTTCTTTTTCAACTTACAAATTAATTCAATCATTTATAGTCTAAAGCAAGATCAAAATAATTTCATTAAGAATTTCCTCTGTTGACTCTCTTGGTACAAATTTTGCAAAGTTAAAGATTTGTTCTTCAAAAAAAAGACACTTAAAAATATCATATAAATAAAACACTGCCTACTACATTGAAAGGTCGAAAGTTGTTATGCAAGACAATATGGAATCAAATTAACTGGTATGGTTTGAATTCCTGTCAGACACTATTCTTTTCTCAGTGTTTATGCCTTAAAATTTGCCACCTTGCATCAGTGCTTCACAAATGGCATATGGATGCTATCTTAAGTCGATACTCATATATGCTTGATGTGACTGGTAAATCTTATCAATTTCTCTTCCTCAGTCTGATATTTTTCAGCAATAGGATTTTAGATATTAGATGATTATTTCAAGTGCACATACCTCAAGGACAAATTCATATAATTTTTGGTTGTATTCGATTGTATCTTCATAGTTTATTTCAGTTTTTCGTTATCGTGAGTTCATTTCCTAATTGTAGGCCTTTGAGAGGAAGAGGCAGTAGCAACAGCAGCAGCAGCAGTTCACCACCACCACCACCACCACCTCTTCGCAAGTCATAGATAATTCTTGTACATCTAATGTCTATTTCTGTTGATGTATTTATCGAGATTCTGTACCGGCTGAGTTCTAGCTTGATATGCTTGGGGATATATGTTGCTTTTTATTGTGGTCTATTAACACATTTTTTCTTATTAGCACTTAAAAAGTTGTTTGGAAACTAGGATATCCTTTTTTGTTTGGATCCTACTTTAGCTGTTACTTTGCTCAAAAATGCAAAACTTGAAAGACGATAGTGCTCTGCTTTATTGTATTTCTAGAAATTCAGTGGAATTCCATGTAACTGGTAGTTTCTTTAGAAATTTGATTATGCAAATAAAGTAGTAGTAAATGTTCAATGTGATTTAGTTTCTTATTATTAGCACGAAATGCAAAACTGAGGTAAGCTAGATTTATCATGCTACAGTTATGCAATGAAATTCCTTTCAAACTTGGTTATGATTTAATATCAATTCAGGTCCTGATATTGTGAAGTCGAATTTTGATTTAAAAAAAAAAAAAAACACAAGAGAGCCATGCCACAGATGTCTAGTGCAATTTCAAGTTCCGAAAATGCATAATAATCTGATTCACTTGTATATTTAATTTTTTACTCTGAAAATTTGAGGGTTTCAAATAGATGATTAACTACGATCTTTAAATGAAAAATCAACTATTAGTGTGTATTTTTATGTAAGCTTTTTATTATTCGGGCAACTGAAATTGGTTGTCAATTTTTTTTTTAAATTAGTCCTATACGTGGCTAATTAAGATAATAAAATACTCTTTCATGGAACCCGATCCCTTGCATTTCAATTATAACGAAATGTGTAATGTTTACTAAATAAGTGATTGAAAATATGATCGGATGATTAAGTTTGCAAATAAGCCCTTCATTAACATGATATTGTAAGTTTCATTAATTTTATAATTTTTCATACCGAAAGATTTATACTAGTAAGCTAATAGGTAATGTCTTAAGCTGTTTATTGATTATAATTTTCTTTTCATGTTAGTACTCATCTAAAAATTGAACATAATTAGAATAAAACTAGTATAGAAATATGAAAACTTGACTTTATATTTAAACAATCTTAAAGTTTTGCATGCATTGATTATGTTTTCCAGAATGAATGAATAAATGAACGAAATAAAGAAGGAATGCATGAAATAAACAAGTAATGAATGAATGCAAACAAGAAATAATGAAGGGTGGAAGCAATGAATGAACATAAGCTAGAGTGAATGGAAGAGAGAAAGCTAGGATGAATGATTGATCAAACTATATCATATTATGTTTTACATCAATGATCAAACTTCTAGCTTGCATTCATTCATTCGTTTTAAAGTGATGGTTTTAGTGGAAACATGAGAAACTTCAACTTGCGGTTGGCTTTCATCACAACAGTGATCAAGATGTTGGGGAAGAAAACTAATTACCAACCCCTGTTTTACGTTTAAACAATCCCACGCCCACTTCCTATTTCATTTGGATTGATTTAAACTATTGATTGTGGTAGTCTTAATTGGTAGCTTTCATTCCCTCCAAATTCTTAGGTCTTGACATGAGCTTAGGAAAATAAATTGAAAAAGAGACTGAGAAATGGGAAATAAATTGATAACTTAATGGATGTTTTGTATGGTTCTTTTGATTTATTGAATCCTTGTATGTATATAAAAGCAACTGAAACCAAAGTTGTTTGCTAACATTTTACACGAATAAGTCGATTTTGTGAGCAAAGATTTTTCACGTGTGAAGAGTTTTGAAGCCTACATATAAGAGTTCTTGACGAGACATTTTAGAATTTTGGGGTTAATTGAAAATCACTGTTGGGAGAAATTCGGATAAACTTAGTTATTTCAAACAAGAAGCCTAAAATGACTTTCTCATCCGCCTTAACATTAGCCCCCATTACAACCAATTAAAGACCTCTCGAAGAAAATTGATTCAGTATTTCAAAACTTCTGCAAACATATGGTAGGATTTAATTACTCTTGAAGAAAATGTGCACATACATGATCATACATTACTAATGTGTACTGTGAGAAAGAGAGCCTGATAATTTTTGTCCAACAATTGATCTTATTTGTTCTTAATGCTTATAAACAATCGAAGTTATGTTATCAATTGAATCGTGCATTTTTTTTCTTGTTATTTTCGATCCCTTTTTCGATTTAATTGTTTGCTTGGAGACTAGCAAAGTCTTAAGTTTGGAGTTGTGATAGATTCATATTTGATGAATTAATGTGCATGTTTTCAAAGAAAATTTGTTAGAAAAAGAAAAAAAAGGCAACCATGGAAAAATCTATAAAAAAAATTGGCTTAGTTTAGTGTATACCATTTCTTTTGTAAATATTATTTTCACGATGGATTTTCTTAAATTTTATAGGAAATAAACCAAAATACTTGTAAATCGATTGTGCATTAGAAATGATAGGATGGCGTCCCACACCTTGTTGAAGGAAATAAGATTTTTTCTACGGAGAGACTCATTGTTATACTCTAAGCATGAGCTGCATCACCAATTTTTCACTTAAAGGTCAGCATTGGAAACACCAAGAGAAAATCAATGCGTGAATCAACTCTAGGTCACAAATTTTTCACTTGTTGCTCAACTTTGGAAATGCTACAATGATGTTGATTTGCAGAGTCTTTACATGTATTTTTAGTACAAGTTTGAAATGCCCAACCAACATCCGAGCTAACAACTAAAATATTTTTGCACCATTAATTGATTTAATTAAACATTTGGGCACATTCCAGCAAATATAAAAGCCATTTTTCAAGTCCCATTAGTGTATTTTAGAGGATTTCTTACTACACTCAAACTCAATTTCTCTTAATCTCTGTTTGGACGAGATATTTTAAAATTTCAAAAAAAATTAAATTGTAAATATTTCAATTGAAATTTTTTTATTTTTAAAATTCAGTTCTTGGATAAAAAAATTAAATTTGAACTGTTGTTGCCTTACATGTGAGTTACGGATAAGCATTGAGAGCATAGAATGGTGTAGTGTGATGATATATAGAAAAAGAGAATTTCAACTTCACACTTTTTAAAAGGAAATTAAAATTTTACATTTTTAATTTTTTTAAATTATGTTTTAAAATTTTAAATTTTTTATATAAAAATATTTAAATAATAAATTTTAGATTAAAAAATTTTAATTTATCTCAGTTAAAATTCTCTATCCAAATACATTATTATTTCTTCATCTTCATCTTATGTTATTTTATCATTTTTTTTCCTAAACTCATCGTGGTTAGGGTTAGATGAACCTTATTTTTTATCTAGTGCAAGTTTCATGATATCGATTTATCATTTCTATTTTTAATGCTTTTTATCAACTAATCATTAATGAATCGATCTTGATCCATATGCATAATAAAGGATCTTGTGTATATGCACTAGAACTAGGATGTGACTTCCTTGTATTGAGAGGGTTATAGGGATATAACTTCTTGATGCATGTGTTCTTTAAGATTTTTCGTCTCCGGCGTCATGACTAAATCGTAGCAGCAACAGGTGCAGCGGAGATTGGGATCTGTGTGATGGTGTGGCACATGAAATTGGTTTTAGAAGTCTCTTATACTCAGAATTCTATTTGTCTAAAGTCTAGATTAGGGTTTCATGGCAGGCAGTGACCTGGCATCTTTAGGTCGTGTGAAGCTTACTGATTTAGTCCCTTCGAACGGGTTACCATCTGATTCCTATAAAATATCAGTTTCAATTTTGTCACATTCTCTGGCTCAGTTTTCTGCAGTGATCATTCAGTTTCCTGCAAGTGATGGGGCTATTCTGCGATCTGGTTTAGAATCTGCTCGCTTGTATTTCCACCAAAGGGAAACGTATCCACCTGCAGATATAATCAATCCTGGTGAGTCTCGTGAATGGTGCAAAACATCTGGTTATTATGCAGATTCTCATTTGTGGCAACAAACTTTTGACTATAGACCAGGATTGACTCCTTCAGAACCTAATAATTCCATCGAGTTCCCCCCAGCAGGTTTGCCAGACATATTTTCCTTATTTGGAAAAGCTTCAAGGGATATTCTGGATGCAATTAGCTACCATTTGAATTTACGCAGCTCTCCATTTGTAGAAATACTGGATAATGTTCCACTGAGAAATAGGGAAATTTCATCTTCTGTTTTGTCTGTTTGTTGTCATGCAAGACCATCATTTCAGGGGACACAGCATCATAATATAACTACTACCCAAGAGGATGGCCAAATGATTATGTATCCTGACCATGATCACCAAGTTGATAAAAGCTTGCTATCGCTTGTTAAGTCAGATAGGGCAGGTTTACATGTAAGAGACTTTCAGGGCCGGTGGATTCTTGTGGACGGAGATCTGGGACCTCAGGAAGCTATTGTTTTTCCTGGGCTTGCTCTTTATCAAGCAACTGCAGGATATGTAAACCCTGCATTGCACAAAACTGAGATTAATATGGAGGCTAATATGTATGGAAGATGTTCTTTAGCCTTCAAACTTTTGCCTAAATCAATGACCAATTTGGATTGTTCAGAAATGCGAGCGGCAGGTTACGAAATTGAAGCTCAGTTTCAGCTTCCTGTCCCAGTGGATGATTTTATGCAAAGATCTCACCCAACAGATCATCTCTTTAACAGGCCTAGTTTCCAGTGCTTCAATTTCCAACCAACACATGATGGTATTTAACATTCTAATTATTTTTGGAATAGGATTTGTTGTATACTAGTATAGGACGATGGGCGCTTGTTTATATTCTCCAAAACTTCATTTGGGAACATGTTTAATTTTGGATGATGCCTATGTTGATTTGCTAGTTAGGTGATGAATAAAAGGATACTGTCCATGGATTACTGGATGAACAAAAATAAGTATATTAAAGTTTTGCATCCTGCTCGATGTCTGTTTTAGTCAACATTTGAGACTTACATATTGTTGACAGTAGATAAAACATTTTGAACTGATAATTGGTGGTGTTCTTTAAGCTGCATGCTTGCATTACATTTTTCTTCTTTATATAATAATTAGTTCATTGCTATTTCTACATCTCTGGTGTTTATTCATGAAAAATGTTACAAAGTGTCAAACTCAAGAGTTGCAAGCTAAATTTAAAATTATGTTATTATTGTTTGATCAATTTGTAGTTAGCTTCTCTCATTTTTATTAGTAGCACCAGGCTCAAAGGAATGACCAGATGGTAACATGTTCAGATGTTTTTAGGAAAATGCTTATTTGCTTAAATAAGAATAACGGAAAGGTCAAGAATTCATAAATTTTGCCCTTAGATTATCTTAGAATTTGGGTTTGGGACTTGGGTTTTACCCAACAGATTGTTTTTCTGGCAGAACTGCACCTTATCATTTCCCAATTGATTGAAGTTTAAACTTAAATTTCTGTATTTGGTGTTTCATGAAATGATTTCATTGTTTTATGAGTATGACTATTGAAATTGAATATGTGTCAATTCTGCTTTGAGAGTATTCCTTAGTGGAAAGTTTTTAACAGCAGGTCCTCGGATCGATGAAATGCTGGTACAGGATCTAAGAAGACTTTGATGCGGAGAAGGAAGCAAAATTCCAAAAGCAAACCTTTGCCACCTTCCAAGAGGTTAAGGCTTGAGGCTCAAAGAGTTTTGAAAGAAAGGGTCCAGGATATTGCTGATAAGAAAGGCATCAAGCTGCGGTTCTGTAATCTCAAGGAATGTGAAAGTCACATTCACAGCGTTGATAGCCCATGTGCAAATATACGAATGGAGATAGGGTGGCCACTTGGTGTTCCATTTGTCCATCCCCATGATTTACCTAACAAGGCAAAGCTGGGTTTTCTTGAAGCGTATGAACCTGGTTGGACAGAAGCCCATCAAAACTCAGACAGGCTAGTCAACACTCGGCTAACTTTAACTGCAACTCTCCTTTTGCAAGTTTCATGTCCATATGATCATGCATATTCTACTTTATATTTAAAACTGTAAAATAGTGGTGGTGTATCTAAAGCTGAGAATTTACATATTTTTTTTCAGGGTGATGAAAAGGTTAAGGGAAGTTGAAGCTTAACATAAATGATTAATTTGCATAATTGTAGTTTAGCCAAAATCTCTTCATTAGCCAATCAATGTGTTCAATGCTATGATTAGTAACATGAAGAATGTTGAACACATTTAATTACATATTGAAAGGACCATGGAGGTTGCTGATCCTTTGTCATATCCTTTTGTCAGAAGGTTGCAATCCTTGCCACATCACATCCTTTTATGTTTACTTACTATCTTAAGACTTGCAACAATGCCAATTTCCCTAGATATTGTATTCTTTCTTAACCTGGAGTGAACCAAATTGCCGTGAGTTACATACATCTGAGTCATGGAACATAAAATACCAGTAGTGTAGGCATGTAATATGAAAGATAAAAAATAGGAAGTGGAAGCTTGTTGATAGGCACCTGAAATCCAGTTATATAATGATCGGTTGTTGATAGAAGAACCAGAACTAATGTTTTGGTAGTGTAACTTTGATATTATGATATGTTTTAGGTCCACTAGCTTCTGACGAGTTCACTGTCTATGTTAATTTATGATAAATTTAACAATTAAGTTTAACAGATTATGTTCATGTTTTGGTGTCTGCAGGAATCAGTTCCCTTGACTTCCAACGTATGGGCGACATAAGATCAGGTTCTGAAGATAGGCATATATAGTTCTCAAGGGGGCTCTGAACCTATCTGTAGCTAGGTTTTAGAGTTTTATGCCTGCTGTCTGTATATGCAACTTTTGAAGCAGATAAATGAAAGAAACGTGCTGCAGAGTTTTATTCCATAGATCTTTTATTATAGATTTCTTAGAAACTCTTAGGATTATGAGACGCCAATCCAATGAAAATGAAGGGTAGACTCAGCTCTACAGCTTGATGGAGGTGTTGCTGGCCAGTATCAACCATATATAAAATGAAGACAACTGCTTCAAAATCAATAGGATAACTATATAAGCCTCTATCGACCATGAAGGAATGCAATCATTGTCAAATGGTCTGCAACAAGTTTAGTTGTAACTTTTTTGTCCTCGAGTTATGTCAAGCTAGAAAGTGTAAACAGGATAGCTTTATCTGGTGTTAAACAGGATAGTTTTGTCACAATGCTATGTAGCTCGACGTGTTTACTTATGCTGCGTAAATATAATTGTGAAATCAGAAGAGGTGCATACCAAGAGGCATTATCTTTCATTGCACTGAAATGCATTCACACAGAGCTCGAATATATTATCTTCCGAAGAACTACCTCCTAACTGTATTCAGTTATCAACATATCTCAATCCATAATAGTCGATCAAATTTTAACCAAACTCATCATACAAAATTACAAATACAAACTTTTAAGCTTGCTTGTTTATCAACCTTCAAACCTAGATGACTATCATTTTAGTCCGAACTAAAATTAGAAAACAAAAGAAAACGTTAAAAGTTCCTTTAAATCATAAATTTTCTTGTGTTCTCTTTCTCTTGTTTGAAATATAGAAGAAGAAAAAAATACAAGATTTCACAAACCCCGCCTAATTTTAAACTAGTTGAAATCAAATTTAAGACAGACAACTACATTTGTCTCTATTCCCATTTGCTACAGTTTTTCTAAGGGGAATTACCACTCTAATGTAGATTGCAATGAAATTGTGCCATTTCGCTTCCCCATTGGGTGATTCTCCACTCCCATCCCAGCTAAAAGAAAGCTCAAAGTCTTGGGCTGATAAGCACATTGGAATGTTTACAATATACTCTTGTAAACAAACCAAAGCTGGCAGTGATTAATGACCTTATCAAAGATAGTCATCATCCATCTTGAATTTTTCATTACCGACAAACCAAAGGCTCCATCAAATGCGAAATGGTGGTGGTTGATTTTCAAAAGGCAGCTCTACTGGTGTTGCATTACCATAAAACTCTTCCAAATTGTAGAAAGCTCTCTGTGAGGGAAGGAAGATGTGGACAACAACATCACCTGTTATCAAGAAACATTCACAAGGCCAACCAGGATCAGACAGTACTTAACAATGTTACCAAACCATAAATTCTGGATATTAAAGCCTAATGCAGAACTAGTGAAGCCATGTTTCCATTAATTGACTGACCTACACAATTGGACAAGTGAACTCTTGACCGTGCATTGAGAAATGTTAATATATAGGTTTTTTGGGAATTGGAAGCAAATTTTGGTTGACTAGTTAAAACGGTTTTGGTGGGATTAAAGAGGGTAAAATCTTCTTGAGGTACGCTGTATTTAGGCTACTGATTATGCATCTTGTTGGAGTACAATGTGTAATTTTAACAAGTTTTGTCTTTACAGTTGTATCTTCCTGCTATCTTAATCGACCAACACCCTTTGTGGGATCTAGGTTAGCAAGCAGTTGGGCACTTTAACCCAACTTCTGGTTCATCCCGCATCACCAGTTTTGCTTACCAAAAAATGGCCCACTTGGAGCTCACGATTCCGTGGCGCAGCTCAACGGAGCAAATGTGCCATCCTACCTATTTAAAATTTGAGAATAGGTCGAGAGTGTTGCGTCCCTGATGCCTTTAATCATTGGCTTTACCTGATAGAACTCACCAGCAATTGCAGCTATCCTAAGGAAAATTTCAGAGGGAACCAACTACTAAACAGTTCAATTAGTTTTTCGCCCCTATACCCAAGTTAGATGAATGATTTGCACGTCAGTATCGCTGCGGGTTTCCACCAGAGTTTCCTCTGGGCATAGTTCACCATCTTTCGGGTCCTGACAGGTATGCTCTCACTCGAACCCTTCACAGAAGTGCAATGGCCAACTTCAAGAGATTTCTTTGGTAAAGGCAGACAATTAAAGGGCTTTACTGTATTGATGTACTCCTTCTTTCTGCAGCAGGCTGTGCTCTTTGTTAAGTTTAAGGTAGATATTTTATCCTTCAAGAAAATACAATTGCTCCCTTTGTAAAGTCACTTTTTAGATAATCGAAAACAGAAAATCTTGAGAACTATTTGAAACTCAGAAGAATTACGGGAAGGGGCCATTGAACAACTGGAAAAAGCCCAAGCCCACTTCAGCAAAGTCGAAACGGAAGCAGATCGGTTTCGGGTGAATGGTTATTTTGAGATCGAACAAGAAAAATTGAATTTAATTAATTCAATTTATTTATTTTCATCATAAAAGAAACTAGGTTGGAATCTGTGACTGAGAACTTGGAGACATGTTCTATATAGTAAAATAAGGGCAAGTACCCATCTGGGTCAACTTGAGTGGCAGCACTACATTGCACCTGTTTGAAGGGAGGTTGGAATGTGATGGCACCTAAAACTTTATTATTAAGTGAAATTGTGATTAAAGAATTTCTCTTAGCAGGTTATGATATTACAGTGTAAAATCACTTACCGAAGTCCAACAGAGTCCATGAGTTGGGTTTTGTGTCTCCGGTTGGAATTTTTCCATATTTCTTCTCAGCTCGATCTCTAATTCTGGACCTAAAGTGATATATCAACATAAATGAATATATCCTGCTTTCAGCACAGCAAAGAGATATCCTCAAACATTACCTGCTAAATATAAATAGATCAATGACAAAGGCCATACCCGATAGCATCAATCTGGGGACGAGAAAATGCTGTGGCTATGATAAAAAATCGAGTCCAGTAAACAAGTGGCTTCACAAACAAGACCTTTATATCTCCTGCCTTAACCTCACTTGCAACCGTGGCCAATTCAACCGCAACTACAAACATGGCAGTTAACACTTAGGTAATACTTGAGGCACAGTATATTTCTCTCTCTCTAAAATAGATTCATATAAACACAAAGTAACCGAACTAGTTTTCTAGCTGTTGAACACAAAAGTATGACAACAAGAGCAAACCTAGAGATAGCATGTTAGTATTCAGAGGAAAATAACCTAATATTTTTAAAAGAAGGATTCCATGGTACAGAGCAATTAAACAGAAAAGTAAAAACCAATGCACCCCAACTGAGAAGTCATATTTACAAAGTAGGTCTTCAGCAGAGAGGATTTTCTATTGAGAAGCACGGACAAAGCAGATTCAAACAAATAAATGATAGAAGTTAAATTGTCCCAGTAAAATTTAATTGAATATGTTCTAACAAATGACATGGGCACAGCTTATTTTTAAAGTGTCCGTCCTTAATAGACTTTTCATCATACATTCAAATGTTTTATGTATTTTTCTTTGAAAATTATTATAGATGCACTCAAAATAAATTTCTCAAATGAAAATACAATTCAAAAAAGAAAGCAACAACCAGTTACAGTGCCTGATTCCAAAAAGGGCTAATGGACAGAACATAGTAGCATCTTTCTATCTACTACACACTATATTTAATGTTTGCCATTAATTGAGCTCTAGGTTCAGTACTCAGGTAAAGGAAACCTCCATGTGAGATTTACATAATTTACATTTTTTCTATTTAATGTTTCAATATTTGTTTTTCCTAGTTTTTAACAGGATAAAAAAACTGCAAGCAGTGCAATGTATTAACTGTGTTCACATAATGACATAATATTTTTACAGAGCATCTACTTACTCAACAATGAATTCAGAATTACACAGAACTGAATGAATGGCTCAATCTAAAGCACAACAGCAATATGGTGGAGAGGGGCCATCTAAACTCAGATGGAGGCATGTGAAGTAGCATGATTTGTTTATAAACACACATGATAACAATTACATTTATTAGTTAAAAAACTATATCAATAAAAACCTTAATTTATCATCCATCAGATAATCTGACAGCTGATTATTCTTAAAGAAGAAACCTTATATAATCCAAAATGTTGAAAAGAACAAATTGCAAATAAATGTAAATAAGGTGGAAGCAAAATCTTTGACAAAACTGCTTTTAGCTTACATGAAAGGCTTTCAGCATCATCGTCAATCTCTGCGCTAGCAGGCTTTTTGTCTTTTCTACTAAATACCACTTTTCCATAATTATTAATTAATTCATCATACATCTCATCGGTGTCTCCATTTACATCCTGCAAAGTATACAAATTATGTTACTTAAGCACCCTAAATTATGATCATCAATCACAATTCACTTGACAGGATATGCAGAAGTATCTAAATTTAATTAGAAAGGGAGCCAGTTGAAATTTGATATGAGCATGAAAGTTCAGCACACAAATAAAAAATGCAAAACAGTCCTATAAAAGACATTGGATCCTGTATTCTCAATTGAGTCAATTCTAGCAGTTAACATCCAGGTGTGTTCATAATGTACATCACTAAAATATACAATGCTGAATAACATTGTCTCTATGAGTCAACACACCCACCGAAAAACAGAATGATGACAAAAGAACGACATTCCTAGATAATTTCCCTTAACACCGTGTTTTGATGACAGGTGGTGAGGGAATAATAAAGAACCATGGGGAAGATGACAACGTTCACTTGTTTACAGGAAGACTAAGGACACAGGGATTCATTCTCTCTCTCTCTCTTTCCCTCAAAAAGCAGTTTTTGTTTTCAAGAAAATTGAGGTGACTCAATTTGTATAATTTAAAACTTCAAAGTAACTATTTTACATAATGCGATAAGGCTTTTGTTGTAAGTATTTTACATCCTGTTACACTCCTTTATAATTAATTTTGTAACAAGTTATAAACCTTATCATTATATGTGGATATGTACCTAAGCAAAAATCCTTAAACCTGTCATGTCATTCTGTATCTACACATACCAGATAAATATTACTATATATATATAAAGAGTTTACCGAAGAAGAAAACTGTATCAGAAAAAAGGGAACGCCTCAAGGTTTTGTAAATTGCACAAGTTAACATTCTATAAAAGTAAGCTTCCAAATTTTCAATACCTCACTTTTCTAAGAGGACAAAACTTAACTACAGTTCCTTAGATACATTTGATGTTCTCCAATCAAAATGAAAGTTTCACATCCGATAATTCCCATGATAAAGGTTTGCATTAAAAGGTTGGTAACCAACATAATTTACCAAGGTAAAAACTTCAATTTTTATAGGAAGATAATACTTGCATCTAAGTTTTTTCCTCCCTTGAAAGTTGAAACCCCAAATGTAAACTGAACCCAGAAGATTTTTTTTAATATACATACAAAAAAAGTTGTTGCAATGTTATCCTAACTGTAACCGAACTTTAAACAAGCTATTGTGCAGCTATATTAAATTAACCAACATAAAATAAAAAAGGAAATTGCAAAGAATAATACTATATTATACCGAGAAAAAGCTGTCTTCGGCTTTTTTACCGAATGCGAAGCTCGAATGTGAGTTTCTCTTCTTCGATTTTAAACCATTGATGGTGTTTTGTTGTACAGGAAGCCCCTCTATGCACGAACGGCTGAAAAACTTTCTGGGTCTTGGAGAAAACATGGTTTCGAGGTGACCCAGTTTGCCGGAAAAGCTCACCGGAACGCCGGCGCCGGTTCCGGCGAGAGACAGGACAATGGATGATGGCAGCATTTGTCGCGGCAAAAAGATATATTTACGACACAAAAAGATAGGGAAAGGGAAACTGGTCTCGCGATATTATTGTAATTTTACTAATTTCATTCATTTTATGTTACTTTTATTTTATACTAGATTTTTTTAAGATAAGATGAGTCTTTGAGTGATTTTATTTTTTTATTGAATAATAAAAATGAATATAGACGTATGTTAAAGAATATGATAATTTTTATTTGATTTGTTTATTTAGCACGTGCTATGTATTTAAGGTGAATATATGATTATTTTAAGTGTAAAAAAAAATATAAACAATTGTAGTAAATTAATGTCATGATTTTATCTTTGATGAGATGGTCTTTATTTAATAAAAATTAACTATTGAGATATATTTATTAAGAATATATTTAAAATCACCAAATTATTAATATATCATGCATGGTATTTAACATTATATTATTTAATGTGATTTGCACAAGTGTAAAAATAAACATAGATAATTGATAAAGAGTATGTAAATTTTACTTGAATTTTATTTTTTATGTCCAACTAATGATATAATTGTATCTAAAATGTTATTGTTTTTATAAAAAAAATGAATAATTGAGTAATATTTACTAAAAATATGTTTAAGAAATGTAAAATTACAAATTGAAGCATAATATTTAATTTGTGCTGTTCAGGGTGATTTATACGAGTGTAAAAATAGATATAAATAATTAGTAACAAAAAAAAGTATTTCTAATATACTAACACAGAGGTAAACAATGTACGTATTATGTTTATTTGAATTTATTTTTAGTATCTAATGTGATTTGTTTGATCATGAAAATAGATTTGTCAACAATGC
Organism: Glycine latifolia; assembly: GCA_013407115.1. Classification (NCBI taxonomy): domain Eukaryota; kingdom Viridiplantae; phylum Streptophyta; class Magnoliopsida; order Fabales; family Fabaceae; genus Glycine; species Glycine latifolia. The sequence continues at coordinate 34,924,397 of CM023955.1, forward strand.
GACAAATAATATTAACTATGTTTTAAACCCACGAGATGCACATGTTTTACTAAATTATTAATTTTATGTTTTTATTTAGTATTTATATAAAAAATATACATTAATAAAATTCATTTTAAAAATATTTAATAACATATTGAATATTAATATGTTAATATTGAGGATAATAGGTAATTATATTTTTAATTGAGAAGATGTTTTTATTTTAAATATTGAGCCTATTAATATTTTTTTTTCTTGCTCCAAGTAATAATAATAATGTAATATCTATATGAAATGTATAAATTAACACACACACATATATATATATATATATATATATATTTATAATTATTTAAATCTGTGTATTTATTTTTGTTATTGTGAATATTATATTCATATATACTTTAATTTTGCGTGATTGTAATTAATAAATTTTAAATATTTTATTGTAAAATTTAAATTTTTATTTTCAAATAATATTCTAATCATTTTAAAATATTAGTTTTAATTATGAAATATTGTTGAAGCTATATATTTTTATTAACTTAAACATGCAATGAAATTTGTCTATTATTATTATCATTATTATTATTATTATTGATATTAATACTATTATTTGATTTTGATTTCATTACCTGCTATATTTTAAAATCATTAACCAATAATTTCTTAAAAAATTATCTTTATAAAAATATTATTATGTGATCCAAATTTTATTTCTTATAGTTTAAATGTTATAAGTATTATTTATCTCTAAGAAATATTATTGACACGTGTTAATATTTTTTTAATATTATTACAGGTTACTTTTCATACATTATTATTATTATTATTATATTATTATTATTATTATTAAAATAAAATTATAATACTAAATAAAATTGACCATTATATATGAATTTAAAAGAACAAATTTATTATTATTTTTTATTAATTTATAATTATAAAATTAATAATTATTATTAAGAAAATTAATGTTATTCTCCATAAAAAAAAGTTTATATATATATATATATATATATTATTACTTTTTAAAAATATTATGTCAAAATTAGCCAAATATATATATGAACTTATTATTTGTAATTACAATTGTTCATAAAATATATTCTAATAACCACTTTGACAGAAATTATACTTATATATATAATAATCTATTTCTTAATTTTTATCCTTAGTTATTAATAAAAATAAGATATTCTAATTATTTTAAATTTAACAACATATTTAAAAAATCAGTACTTTTAACTAATATTTTTCATCAAATGTATTTTAAAGTAACTAATTTTTAAATTTTAATAAAATTAACAATAAATATTAATATAGTATTCGATGTTATTATTATAATGTTTATATATTTATATATCTATAAAGTATTTATATTTTTTATAAAATATAATAAAACCTTTTTCATTTGAATAAATATAATCTATTATAATAATTATGATTTGAATAAATTGACTCAAGTATTCATCAACTACTCTCATTACTTTTAAATCATTACCTTAATCATTTTTGTTTGCAAAATATATTTTAAAAACTAAATTATATTGATATATATATATATATATATATATATACACACATAATAATTTATTTATTAATTTATATCCTTCATTATTACATATTATGAATTATTTTAAATTTAACTATGTATTTGTAAAATTATGAATTTAAATTATTATTTTTCTTGAAATATGATTATAGTAACTAATTTAAAAATGTGCATAGGTAACAATATAATATTTAATTTTATTACTTAATATCAAAATTATCGAAATTCATATTTAATTATTTAAATTATATAATAAATAACATGTTATTATTTATTATTAAAATATTAAAATTGTATACTTAATAGCATTAATGTAAATAATTTAATTTATATTAAATACAATTATTACAAACAAAAAAATGATCTATTGACTATGACTCACATTTTTTTCAAGTGAAATTTACTTATATAGAAGATATAGATAGATAATATTATTAACATGATTATCTATAACTATATATATAAAAGAAATACCGTGCTTTGGTGTATAAATTTCTTTAGACAACTTTGCCCCTACTCTTTTTCAATTACAACTATAATACATGTATCACTTAAAGGATGAAATAGAAACAAAAAAAAATATATAGTGTAGACAAATAATTAAACAAATACAAAAATAACTTCATACTCTTAATTGCCCATCTTGCTTCATGTTTCCCCCTTCTTGATTCTCTTAGATTGTGGTTGAGTAGCTATCCTCTCCCACTTAAATTATGAACTATGTATAGTTTCCTCTCATATAATAATAACAAGTCTCTCACTTGGAGCTTGAACCATTTCTCTGACTCTCAAAATCCTCACACCATCTTCTTCTCCAATGTTCATATGCTCCTTTGCCATTCTCAATTTATCGAATCTAATTAAACTGTCATGATTATGATAATGCCGATTTCATTTCAACTTTGCATGGATTGGGAGGATGCTTCCGTGGTTCTTCTGTCGAGGTTTTGAAAGCTTTAGATTAAAGGGAAGATTTTGGATTTTGCAATGACAATAAACACATGAAAAGTAAATTCGAATATAAGAAGAGAATATAAAATAAAATAAAACTGTAGATGTAATGCAACGAAATAAAAATAATATTATAAAAATATATTTTAAATTTTATAACCCTTTATGACAAGGGAAATGGAGTTTTAAGTCATCTGATATGTGTATTTTACTAAAGAATAAACATGTTTATTTGTTAATGTTTCAGAATATCTTATAAAATAATTTAATTTGAGTTTTTGTGCAAATTCCAATGTTTCTAAAATTTTCTAGATAAGAAAATTTGTAAGAAGATATAAAGTTCCTCTTATATATAAAAGGATTTAAATATGTTTTTTTAATGATAAGTTAGCATTTTTCATTTTTCATTTTTGTTGCTGTAAATTTATTTTTTTATCTTAGTCTGATAAATTTATGTTTTTCTAATTTTGATTCATGTAATTTTATTTATTTTTAATTCTTTGAGTTTGTGTTTTTTCAATTTTAATCTATGTAAAATTATAATTTTTTTATTTATAATTCCCATAAATTACAAAGACTAAAATTGAACGAAATATCTTACAAGAATCAAAATTAAAAAAATACAAAGTAAAAAAAATTAAAATTAAAAAATAAACTTACATAAAAAAACACTAACTTACAGATAAAAAAAAAAAAAATAAGCCTATATACAAGTATACAACTTACCATTCTTCTTACGTAATGCGTGTTAACTTGCCGTGATAGAATATAATCCATAAAAAATAGACCATGTTTGATGTCTTCATTTGCTTGCTCATATACATTACGCAATGATAAAGGTGTTCTGTTTCAAGTGATCAATCTTTTGAATCTTCAGCGGAGGTGCAAGAATTGCTTCAATGAATTAATGGATATTATGATATTGAAGAATTATAAATTTAAGTCATGACAGGAGGAGTGTATGAGACTGAAAAAAAAAAATACTAACAATACAATAATTTTAAAAAAAAACTATAATATAATAAAGACTAATCAACAAATACATCACGAAAATTTCAGAGTAAAATGTGAAAAAAGGAACAGCTTCTATCAAATGGATAAATACATGCTGTCCAAATAGGATGAATATATATCCTTATTCTTCTAACACTACAAAGAATACAATCCAAATCAGAGAAAGGAAAAAACACAAATATAATCCATGTCGTGATTCAATTAGAAGACACAATCCAGGACACAGCAGCACAACTGCAAGAAGAAGAAAAAAAGTATAAAAGAAAAAACATTAATTCAATGTTATGAAAGACAAAAAAAAGAAGTAGAATTTAATTTGTGTAGTGATTTTGGCTATATATGAACTCATCATCCCTTCCAGAAGCAATCAACCCTGCTTGTGGTTTCCTCTGGAACCCTTTGCTCTATAGAACCATCCTTAGAAGGATAACTCATAGGTGGTGGGGCAATGACATATGGGTAGGCATGGCATTCAAATCCGACCTTGTGGGGACTGAATCAAACTCGCTCCAACTTTGACGGGAAAAAATAGCAATGACCGGGTTCGGGGTCAGGGTCGGGGTCGGATTTTCCCCGATAACCAACAGTATGGGCAGGGGCAGGTATGGGAAATGTGATACCCGCCCCGATCCTGATCCCGACCCCGCCCTGAAACTAAAAACTCTACATTTAGAAATTATAAATCTAAAACTAAAAGTGTCGCACTGTTGCGCCTCTTTAGAGCTCAAACCTCACTGCTCACTTCAGTCTCGCGAGTCCTCTCCCTTCCGTTGTTGTCGCTGCTGCTGTCGGCCTGCCGTTGTCTTCTTCGCTGGGGTGGTGGCCTTTGTCTTCTTTCTCTCAACGCACCTCTCTCTCTTCAGGTATTTCCCTTTTTCTTTCGTTTTCTCTCTATGATGAATTAAAATATACAGAAAACATATTTTAGTCATAACTGTAAAAGGACCAGGATATTGGATGGGGGAACCGTTGTGTTAGCAATAGGGGGATAGGGGTAGGGAGTGGCAGCAACAATGGGAGAAAGTGAAACCAAGGGAGAGAAATGAGATTGAAGGAGAGGAGGGACTCGGGCTGTGATTGTGAAGTATCTGTGTATCTTTGGAATTTTTGGAGGGAGGGGATATGATATGATGATTAAACTTCATTTTACTTTGATAATATGAACTAAAGCACCTTCGTATTGTTTTTTCATTCCATGCTTTATCTTTCTTGCCATTGGTATACTTCAATTTAGGATCCTTTAAATTCATGGTGTTGTTATTTGTCATTGGTTTTTTAGCATATTGTTGCCTTTAATTGATTGTGTTGAGGCTGAGCTATTTTACCTCGCTACAATTTGTATAAGTTTCCTACAACTAGCCAAACAATCGATTCTTTGATTCTAAACAAACATTTTGTATGGCTTTACTTACGTTTGTGTCTCCCTTCTGGTTCAGTTTGTGTTTTATTGATCATGTAGCAGTTTTAAACTTTTTTTATGGTCCAAAAATCTAGTACTATTATGCTATTGTAGTTCAGTATAATCCACATTCTTGAATTCTTTTCATGGCAATTCTGGGTGAAACGAACTTTGAGATTCGGGAGGCAAAAATCCAAGGCAACTCCCCATCTGGTAAAAGAATAGATGATCACTAGTTGCAATTGGATTTCTTGAAATTATGACCCTCCATGCAAACACCTTTCCATTTTGAAGGAACCTCCCCTATACCCTCATCTCTGAAACTAGGAGACTCTGGCCATATCCTTAGATGCAGAACAGTCATATGTTATAAAATAATTGAATTATATTCAAACAAAACTGTTCGTAACATGTAACATGCAAACTCTACATCAAGGTATTTGTAATTTATGGATCTGTAGTGGATGTAGTTTAGGAAGAGTTTTTATTTTAGATTTTCAAAATAAGGAAAGTTATTCAAAATTTGTGAAAGCACATGAAAGTCTAGGGAGCTGATTACATTTTTATTTTATTTTAGAAGAATATTTCTACATTCACACTTCACTCACATTATCTCAAATCTTCACAATTTTTATCATCTAATTACGATTGCTCCAATTTTTATCATCTACATAATTCTATGATGTTGTCACATATCCCATTGTAAGCATATATATGCATATATGATATGTAAGATGTTTTATCCATTTTAGAATGTTTTGCTGTTTTTACTTTTATTTGTTCATTCCCTTTCAATAACTTCCTAAAATGATTGACTTTTTAGTAGTACTAAACAAAGGGTAAAAAAATAAAGAAAAAATAAATAACTGCTTGCTTTTTCTTCTCCAATTTATACTAATTAGTGTTTGTTTTTTTCTTTTCAGGAAAGTAATGGAAGATATTAGTGTTTCACCGGAAGCAATTTCTCCTATTCTTCATCAAATCATTCAAATGATCAGACTCCTTCAACTTCAACAAACAGTCAGACTCTTTCACCAATTGATCAAACTATTACCAATTGAAGTTGATCCTACTCTTTCACCTCATGAAGATAAAGTTAATAACGTGGAGACACAAGGAGTATCCACTAGGTTGAAAAGTAAGATTTGACAACATTTTCAAAAATTTAAAGTCAATGGTGTGGACAAGGTTGAATGCAAGTATTGTAAGAAACTTCTTGGTGGAAAATCAAAAAATGGAACCAAGCATTTGTGGCAATATAATGAAATTTGTGTTCAGTACAAGATTTTTATGAGAGGGATGAAGGACCAAACATTTTTTGCACCAAAGGTCGTGCAAGGAAAGCAAGAGTTTGGTGCGGGAATTTATTATGCAGAATGTGAAAGGGGAGAGCTAGCAAAATCAATTATTATGCATGAGTATCCACTATCAATTGTGGATCACATTGGCTTTAGGAGATACTTTGCTGCCCTCCAACCTGTGTTTTGGGTTCCTAGTAGAAACACAATTAAGAAGGAGATAATGAAAATATATGAGAATGAATGAGCAACATCTTTGAAGTTGTTAGATAGTCTTGATGGAAGAGTGACTATCACATCAGACATGTGAACTTCAACCAATCAGAAGAGGGGGTATATGACTATTACAACTCATTACATTGATGGGTGTTGGAACTTACAAAATCAGATTTTGAGGTAATAAAATGATTTGAACTGTTATATTGTTAGGCCTTTTTATTTATAAAAATGATTGAATATGATTATATTATATTTTTATTTTGCTGTTTTTTATATTATATCTCTCTATTTATGTTAGGTTCATTTATGTTCCTGCTCATCATACAAGTGATAGACTTTGCAATGTATTGACTAACTGTTTGATGGATTGGAATATTGACACAAAACTGTCCACTATCACTCTAGATAATTGTACCACAATGATGTTATGATCGGTAAAATTAAGGATAAATTGCACTTAGGTAGTTTGCTTAGGGATGAGTCTTTACTTCACATGCGTGGTTGTGCACACATCCTTAACTTGATAGTAAAAGATGGGTTGAAAGTGGTGACAGAAGGTGTATAAAAGATTTGGGATAGTGTGGCATATTGGACAACAACATCTAAGAGGAAGGAAAAATTTGAGGAAACAAACTAAATAGTTGAGAATCCCTTACACTAAGAATTTGGCCTTAGATTGTCCAACTAGGTGGAACTCAACTTACAAAATGCTTGAAATTGCCATAGGATATGAGGATGTATTTTGTCGATTAAAGCAACGAGAGTGTCAATATACTTGTTTGCCAAGTACTTTACAACGACAGTTTGCAAATGATGTCTGTGAGAGATTGAAGTTGTTCAATACTATCACTGAACTATTTTCTTCTACTAAATATTCAACTGCTAATTTGTATTTTTCAAATATATGTGAGATTAAGTTGGCAATCAAACAATGGATTACTTCTCCTAACCCAATGATTCAACAAATGACACAAAATATGATGATAAAATTTGATAAATATTGGGGTGTGATTCATAATGTGATGGGAGTTGCCATTGTTTTAGATCCTAGGTACAAGATGGAGTTGCTTGAGTATTATTTTGAAAAATTGTATGAACATGACTCTTTCGATCAAGTGATGTGCATTCAACAATTATGTTATGACTTAGTTTCTGATTACCAAATGAAAATAAACGAATAATCTTTTGGTAGTAATGTTGGAGATGCTACTGGTAGTGATGCATTATCTGAGTATGATAGATTTATTATAAGGAAAAAAGGACTAGAAGTTCTTATGTTAAATCAGAGTTGGACCACTATTTAGAAGAAAATGTTTTACCAAGAGTTGTTGACTTTGATATTTTGATGTGGTGGAAAATTAATAGTGTCAAGTATCCAACACTTCAAGCAATTGCTAAAGATATATTAGCTATTCCGGTATCTACTGTAGCTTTAGAATATGCATTTAGCACTGGTGGTCAAATATTAAGCCCACATCGTAGTCGACTTCAATGGATTACTTTAGAGGCTTTAATGTGTGCTAGAAGCTGGTTGTGAAGTGTTGAAAATACTGGTAAAATTTTATTCATATAAGTAGTTAAATTGATATTTGTGTTTATTCAACAAACTAATACTTGTAACTTATTTTTATAGGTTCTACAAGCTATAAAGTTGTTGCTAATTGTGCTACTTTAATGAATGAAATAGTTTCAGATGATGAAGGTAAACAATGTTTTGAATTTCAGTTTTCGATATTATATAATATAACCTTTTGTTCTAATTGTTCCTCTTCTTTTATGAAGGTGACCCATAATTAATTAAGGGTATTTTTGTAAAATGAAAAATTGATTCTCATAAAAATTAATAAGGAAAACTTTTAATTTAGTTCTTATAAAAATTACAAGAGGGTAATATTATATACAATGTCAATTTTTTGACAAACTATAAACAAATTAAAGAGGATATCTTTTGCGTTTGGAACCTTTATTTTATTTTACTTTTTACTGAAATATACTCATACCATTTTATTCATCACCAACTGCTCAATACATAAAAAGACTTGATAACAAGTTCATGAATCAGATTATTAGTTTGTCTCTTAACCAAACCAATTACACAAGTTGGATTAAGGGCTAACAAACTTCTACATTCAATTACACAAGTCAGAAATATTAGTAGTTTAACTCCTTATTTTATCCACCACTCCTTTGCATCTAGATCCAGAGTAACTTTAGAGTAACTTTCTGGACCATTGGATTCATTTCGCAACTGATTGAGGAGCTACATTGTATAAAAGAAGTGACTGTAAAGTATAATATTTTTATTATATTAACTAATTTTTTTATATATGTTTAATAAATATATGACATTCTACCCGTCTATCTATCATAAAAATATATTTTTAGTATAACAATAAAAAATATATTATTAAATAAAAATTAATTATTGCACAATTTAATAGCTATATACATATATAGAGAGGGACTTAAAAAATTTAATTTATGAAACATATTTGAAAACTTTAAATGTATATTAACAAAATCTTAGTTATAATTTCAATTAGTATTTTAGGCAAATTTTATACGTTATTTATATTAAACTATATAATTTAAAATTCATTTTCTAAATATTATTATTCAGAAAATGTCTTATTTTTAATTATTGTAATTCATAAAACATATTTTAAAACAACTAAATTATATTATATATAAAAAATAACTAAATTATAAAAAAGTAAGCAGACTTGAGCAAAAACGTAAAGATTTGGTGGTGTATCTAATTCTAAACAGAAATAGAAAGAGAGCAAAGTGTCCTTTTGTGTCCGTTTTTGAAAAATTAACAGGTGGAAATAGAAAATTGTGAAGTAGGAATAGCAATTATCTTATCTTCTACATTCTCAGCCCATTTAAAGCCCAGAATCCTTTCCAAACCCAAGACCCATTGGCCCACCTTCTTCTGCACGCAAAGCAAAAACCTAGCCTGCCACTTTCATCACTCTCAAACCATAAATCCAAAGGAGACGCCGTGAATCACGTTTTGTTCGAGCTTCCTCCATTCTCAATTTTCAGAATCGATTTCGAAGAACTGCTTCGTCTTTGCTCGAGCGAAATTCTTCACTGTAGTAGTTGTACTCAGCCACTCGGAGACACCGCTAATCGGTAATAATCCTTATTTTGTTTTTAATTTTGATTTTTGTAATTTTCTGTCATTTTGCATCGAACACTTTTTCTTAATATGTTTATCTTGTGTATCGGTGTGTGAGTCAAGATGAGTGCTCTTAAGAGTATTGTTCTACTCTTAGGGCAAAGTATGCCTCCGATTTGGGATTTAGAATCTCTATGAAGAAGTGTTGGTGACGTCTATATTATTGATTATGCAACATGTCTTTAATATTATAGGTTTATAATCCAAAAATAAGAAAAATCCTTGATAATGCAATGTATAATCCCAATCTAATATAAAACTTTAGATAAATATAAAATCCCTGTAGCATGCTTTTCCATTTTGCGCTACCTACATTAACAGTGGTAGAATTTGCTCTCTGCATTAAGTTACTATATCAATGATTGCCGCTTTTTACAATTTCAATTTTTGAAGTCTAGCACTCTAGCTTGGCCATTTTATGTCATCTCTGTTTCTAATTTTCACTTTCTTGTTGCCTTGAGCTGCTTTTTTCCTCTCTACCCTCTTTTGTTATTTCAAACGTTTTTCAAATAAGAAAAACAGCACTCGTATCAAGCAATGAAGCCAGCGTCTAAAATATAAAATAAAGTTGTTGGACTCAAACAGATCGGGCCCAACCATACAAAACAGGCCAAATATAAAGAAAGACATCTAAAACCCTAAGTGCAGTAAGCTAGTGCCGCTCAAACAGAAAGGATCACAGATAAGAAAGGAGTGTGGAGAAAGATGGATTGGAAGTTCAGAGAGAAGGAAACCAGGAAGAATTGCAGAGAAAAAGGAGTGCAACAGTGACAAAGAAGAACCATAATCGAGTCTCCTATATTCGTGACACCTGGGTGGGTCATTTCATTAAAAAAGACTCACTGACCTGGCACCGAGCTTGCGAGTCTGAACAAGTCTGCACGAGTATTATTATTATTATATTTTTCTTTCCCTAGCATGTGCAACTCTCAATGTTAGGACTTTTTAAGCTGTAGTTCTGCTCAATTTCACCACTATGATGATATCTTCTTCTGTGGTGAAACTAAATAAATAATGTGGTAGAATTGGAGCACCTTGTTAGATGTTGTTTGAGAGAATGATTTTGTCAAAAGTTTAAAATAGTTATCAATTATGTTGTTTCTCAATGTGTTAATTGCTGTTGGGAATAACTATTATGAAAAGGGAGAATGGAGGGGAACTATATTGTTTCCTGTTTATTTTGAAAAGACTTCAATTTTGTTTAGTAAATTCATCTTTACTTTCACTCTCGGGCTTAAGTTTTTAATCAGCAACCTACTGTTGTTTCCTTTGTGAAATTTTTGTATGTAGAAAAGCTATTTTGCTATGCTTTTAGGGTGTAACTTCCTGAACTGAAATATGAAGAATCTATTTATAAATGTCACAAATCTTAAGGGGTTTCTTTGAACCTCTTAAATTAAAAAATGATACAAAAAATGTTGAACAATAACATTTTTTATTTTGTAGAGAAAATAATGAAACTGTGTGGAGCATACATATTTTACATGATCAGGGGTCATGGTAGGATAAGACAACAGAGAATTAGATTGTCTAATATGTTTATATACATACGTTTGCATAAAGAAAAGAAATTGTAGATTCTGATGCAAGTTTTTCTTGTCCTGTGATATATATACATGCAGATAGTTTAGTTGGCAAGTCATAAATTAGTTTATCTCTTAAGATTTCATTGGAAGCAGTCAAAATGTCACGGAAGGGTTTGATGGAACAAGACCTGAGTAAGTTGGATGTCACAAAGTTGCATCCACTTTCTCCAGAAGTCATATCTCGGCAGGCTACTATTAATATTGGTATTATTTTCTCTCATTTTATGATTTAGTTTTACTATTTAGAATGCACTGATAGTGTAAAAGTTTTTATATTATTATCCAAATATATATTGCCATGAATGGTAAGACTGTTGTTTTTTGTGTAAGTTATTTTAAAAGTCATACATAGGGTGATTTCTAATTGGTCGACAGTGTAAAAACACTGATGGTGCATGAAAATTAAACTCTAGAACTTAAATAATTCTCATTAAAAATATTGTGTAAGCTTCTTTTCCATTTGTGATTGTTGATGCTGATGTAATGAATTGCATCCTGACAGGTACTATAGGTCATGTGGCACATGGCAAGTCAACAGTTGTGAAAGCAATATCAGGAGTCCAGGTATTCCTTTGTCTTTTTCTCTTTTGTTGGGGAGTAGGGATGAGGGTGGCAGTGTGTAACTATATATTGAATATATGTAATCCCTTGAACATAGTGTTCTGGAATTTTTTTTTACCAGGAACATATTTAAACATAGATTATTGATGTGATTTATTTCATATGAAAAAAAGTATCTACTCGGTATCTTAATTCTTAAGGTTATTGCTATATATATGTGTATGTGTGTGTGCGCGGCTTGTGGCTAGTGGGTTTGCTTCAATATGTATGTATCAATATATGTATACATGTATGTTTTAGTTTGTCATGGATAAATTGTATGTTTATATTGGGGACTTAGGTTCTCTTGATTAACTCTGGTTGATTGAAGCCTTCCTCTAAGAAGAGGTTATATTTTCCTAGAGGCTACATAGTAGTTTGAAAACATTAGATTTTTCCATCTTCATTTTGAAAAAATTATTACACATAAGCATGCCATATTTTATTCTTAATTCACATTCTCTGTTAGCCTTGGATATTTAAACTGTTGACCTCTGTTTTCATGAATGTTGTGCAGACTGTGCGTTTCAAAAATGAGTTGGAGCGTAACATTACAATCAAGCTTGGCTATGCTAATGCAAAAATATACAAGTGTGAAGATGAACGGTGTCCAAGGCCTATGTGCTACAAGTGGGTATTTATTTTACATTTGCTATTATGATATCAGATTATTTTAACTTTTGGTGAGCTGATCAATTTTTTTCTACAGGGCTTATGGAAGTGGAAAGGAAGATAGTCCTATGTGTGACGTGCCAGGATTTGAAAACAGCAAGATGAAATTGCTGAGACATGTTTCATTTGTGGATTGTCCGGTAAAGTCCTGAACTTACATTGTTATTTAGGGCTGTTTTATGCATAATTTCGTTATAGATAATATGGATATGCCTGCATATTTGGTTTAGATATATTGAGAGTTTGAGACATGTTTACTTTTATACATTATCTTTCCTTGGCATCTTTTCTCCTGATTCCTTAAGTGGCAGTAAGATATGGATATTGTGTGCTTATATGCTTGATGTATGTATGAACACACATACATAGTGAAAAGTCTGTAGGTGCTTACTAATGGATGTATACCTCCTCAGCAATGTTACTTATCACTGTCTGTAGTTACACTTACAATGCTATAGAAGTGGTAGTAGACTATTATCTATTCAATGGTTTAGAGTAAGAAATTTGATGCTCTAGGAGCATGATAGGTACTGGTTCAGAATATTGAAGAAAAATTGTGTTCATTGAAGAGAGATGGATGTGGCCTTACAAGAAAGAACAATATGAAACAATTGTATATGAGGAGATATTGGTACGATATCAAGGAAAAATGGCAGAAAATTAGTTAAAGTGGTTTGGTTATATGTGAAGAGAAAGTCACTGGAAGTACTGGTGAGGAAGGTAGACCTTATTGCATGCTTTTTAGCCCTGCAAAGAGAAAGTCATTGGAAGGGGGTAGAGGGAGACCAAGTACATTGGAAGAAATTATCAATCCTTACTAAAATTCCTCTTCAAAACTAAAGATAATCTTCCTCTCTCTTATTTATAGACTATCACCTTGCACACTTTAACTAGCTCACTGACTAACTATTCCAACTAACCAAAGTGGCTAACCTAACAGAGCACCCAAGATTTTTTCATAAATATTTTTGCTTTCACTGTTTTACATATGGTCTGGGATTTCCATGTTTCTATGGGTATCCTTTTTATAAGCCAAGTAATTACTGGTCTTCAGTCAAATGCTAAATCATTTAGCATATATTTGTTTGTTTTTACATTTGTATGATTTTGTTTTTACTTTTCCAATTTCTGTAGGGACATGATATTCTTATGGCTACAATGCTTAATGGAGCAGCAATCATGGATGGAGCTTTGCTACTCATTGCTGCTAATGAAAGCTGTCCACAACCACAAACCTCTGAGCATTTAGCTGCTGTGGAAATTATGCGTCTACAGCACATAATAATTCTTCAGAACAAGGTAGACTTGATTCAAGAAAATGTGGCAATCAATCAGCATGAGGCAATTTCAAAGTTTATACAAGTAAGTTTTTTTTGTAAAGAGGTTTTTTTTACACAAGTGAATTCCTTTTCAATAAGTTACATGATAATTCTCCCCCTTTTTTTGTGACTTACCAGGGAACTGTTGCTGATGGTGCACCAGTAGTACCTATTTCAGCACAGTTGAAGTACAATATTGATGTTGTGTGTGAGTATATTGTGAAGAAGATCCCAATCCCTGAAAGGAACTTTGTTTCTCCACCTAATATGATCGTTATTCGGTCATTTGATGTCAATAAACCCGGTTATGAGGTTGATGAAATAAAAGGAGGTGTAGCTGGTGGGAGCATTCTGAGGGTAGGTCTTTTGGTCAATTTCCCATTTATCATCCATGATTTGCACTGACGTCATTCACAGATATTAATATCCCCAGTAATGTATGGAATGCATAATTTTTAAAATGTTTAATCCATGCTACAATTTCAAAGTGCTTTTACAAATAATGGCAAGTTGTCCACTATTAATATGGATGCTCCATAGATGAGATACAAGTGCCCTACTAATTTGTTGCATTGCATTGTCTTTTTTGTTTGGAAATCTTTTTATGGTTGCAATTTTCCAAAATACCTCGAAAGACTGCCATTTTATTTCCAAACCAAAATAAAGGAATGCAATTGTCTGGTGTTTTTGCACAACCCATTGAATTTGTTATTATGAACTTTCAAGTGGTTCAAAGACCATGGACATCAGACTCATCTGACAATTTGTTCTCTGAAGGGTGTTTTGAAGGTCAATCAATTCATTGAAGTTCGTCCTGGGATTGTTGTTAAAGATGAGAGTGGAAATATCAGATGCACGCCCATATACTCAAGAATAGTTTCATTGTATGCCGAACAAAATGAGCTTCAATTTGCTGTTCCTGGAGGCCTAATTGGTGTTGGGACAACAATGGATCCTACTTTGACACGTGCTGATAGGTTGGTAGGTCAAGTTTTGGGAGAGGTTGGATCACTACCTGAGGTTTTTGTTGAACTTGAGGTAGGTGGCTATGCCTAATTATCCATTTATGCCTCCTGCCATGAATGAGGATAATGATCCTTATTAAATATCTTAATTCATCTCTTTTACTAGCCAATCTGGTTGGATTTTGTCACATCTCATGAACCATGAGACTCAGTTCCGCACTTTCCCTTTTGTGGTTGGAATTCTTTATTTACAGATGAATTCTGCATTTGGTCTTGCAGGTAAACTTTTTCCTGCTTCGGCGGCTCCTTGGTGTCCGAACAAAAGGGTCTGAGAGACAGGGGAAGGTATCCAAGCTTGCCAAAGGAGAGATGCTAATGTTGAACATTGGATCAATGTCGACAGGGGCTAGAGTAGTTGCTGTGAAGAATGACTTGGCGAAGTTGCAACTCACTTCCCCTGTGTGCACTAGCAAGGGCGAGAAAATTGCACTTAGTCGACGTGTTGAGAAGCATTGGCGTCTTATTGGGTGGGGACAAATCCAAGCTGGAATCACTCTTGATGTCCCTCCCGCCCCCCATCTGAGTTGAACACTGACAACAGACAGATCACCAGAAACACCAGCTGCTATAAAAACCTGAGATGATTTAGATGTGGGAAGGGAGCCAAGTGTTGGGAACCATTTTTGTGAGATGGAGAAGAAAATGTTTTGATTGTCGTCTATTTTTGTTTCACATCGTTATTGGTTTAATTTCCCCACTGTATTGAAGTTGTATCCTATACTCCGATTGAGTTCAGGCTGGGAGCGAGAATCTCAGCAAGTACTTGTTTCATTCCATGGCATCTTACCGATATGCAAGATTGGTTCGGCATTTGATACCGTGAATCATTTCATTTTGAAACTACATAATATCTAAGCAATGGTTGAAAATACTAGACTCTGGTAAGCACATTTCCTGTAATTGATTGTACTTATTATGTGGGGTGTGGAGTTCTGAAGGTAATTTCTGGGCATCTTAATTAGAACGATGTGTCAGGTGAAAAACAAAATTCCAGACGGAAGGGTATTTTAATTTGTTATCTAATAAGTGGGATGGAGGATATTGCTGCTCAAGTTAACAAAATTTAGTGGGAATTCATTTTTTTATGGCAGTTCAGTTTTCTCATGGTACCAATTGTTGATCGAAATAATATCAAATGCGATCTTGAATGGGTGAAAAGACTAACTACTGGGTCTATGACAACTAGAGTTAGAGGACAATGCTTCGCTATCGCTACGCCCTGTCTTGCTTGAGGTTAGTCAAAATTGGCTCTTTGGTCATGGATGTGCTTATAAGGGGCATAAAAATCACCTTTAATATACATTTTGTTACCTTTTTCATACTTATAATATACATTTTTATTCAGATTGTTACTTTTTTTTTTGGTACTTGTACCTGAGCTTTTTCAAATTTTTGTATGATATCCGTCGTTAGCTTGATTTTGTTAAGTGGTGACGTGGTTGATGAAATATCATGTCATTGATGTCATATCATGTTTGAGGTAGATTAAGTTGTTTTATCATGATTTTTCACATTTTTTTTTAATTTTTGTTCATTGTTAACGAAAGGTTTAAAATACCCTTATGTTTCTTCCTCAGTAAACAAAAATAAAAAATGAACTTAGATTTGTAACTCAAATCACACACTCAGAACAAGATAAAAAAATGAACTTAGATTTGCAACTCAAGTCAAGCACACTCAAAACATCAAAGATCAACTCAAATTTACAAACAAAAGCAAAAATGAACTCAAATCATGCACACTCTTTAGATCTTCACGCACGTCTTCACCGAACAATCTATAGAGGCAAAGGAGGCAAATCCAAAGCAAGAATGGTGTTTCTAATTCGTTGATCCCTAACCCCGCTCTTCTCCTCTTAATCGCCTGAATATAAATGCACACAAACACAAGATTCCGAGAGGAGTGTTAAGTTCTTCTATGATGACTCTTTGAGAGAGGTTTGGAGTGGTGGCTCTTGGAGGGGTTTGCAGCGATGGAGTGACAATGTAGATGGAGGCATGATGACGAATGAAAATGCCGACAAGGTCGACGACGGTTATGCAACAACAATTATGTGAGTGTTTTCATTTGGTTTTCGTAGAGAACATAATATGACTTTCAAATATTTTTTGTCTTAGGTCAAAGACCACCAGTATCCTCCAATCCACTAGATCAGAGACTAATCTCTCTAGCATGCGTGATTACTGCTGGTTCAAGAAAATTTACACATAATGTGGATCGAACACAAAGAACTTAATATGGTTGAAAGTGTTTTGGGAAGATTGTTCGAGAAAGAGAAAGAGTTATTGAGGAAGAAAATGACATTTTAGACCTTTCATTAATAATTTATTAAAATAAAAGTAAATGATATGTAAAATTGTGAAAACTTATGTGATAAGGATGATGTGACATTTCGTTAATCACCTCATTATTGAGTCACATTGCAATGAATATCAAATACAAAATTCTAAAAGAGCCGTTAATAAAATAAAATAAAAATAATTTAAAAATTAGTATTACAAGTATGAAAAATATATTTAATAATTAAATTTATGTTTTCAGTAAAATTAACTTCAAAGTTATCCTACCTGAAAAAAAAGACTTCAAACTTGTGTTTTGAAGTTAAAGGGTTGGAGATTGTTACATGTTCCTAAATTATGTATTTAAAATCAACAATTTTACTATGAAGATTAAATATTAACAAATAATAAGAGTTTTTATTTTTAAAACGAGAAAATTAAGTTAATAAATGAAATTTGTGTATTATGATATTAAAATTGCAGGACCATAATGCACTATTTTTTTTAACAGTTCAAATATAATATTTTACATAAACATTAGTTTATGTATAGGACGAGTTGGATACTAAAATTCTCATACCCGTACTAAGACTTATTAATTTAATGGTTAATCTTTGATAAGTATTTATAATAGGTATTCAATTATTCATCCATATATTTAGCAAAGGTGTGTGAGATTGAAACACCTAGTTAGGCAAACGATTAGAATGTTCTCGAACTCAATAATTTATAATAATTTTTTAATAAAAAATCTTATAATAATAACTAAGTACATCATAAAATAATTCAACAAAATGTATAAAATACAAGCTGTCCAAGAGGACAAAGATCCTTATTCTTCTAAACTACAAAGAATACAAATAGGAAACTAGCAATGTGAATGAAAACATGGTGACAAACACAAATCTGTGCTATGATTCAATCAGAAGCAACAATCCAGGACCCAGCAGCAGCATAAAGCAGCACAACTGCAAGAAAAGAAGGGAAAAAAAAGTTAAAACAAAGATTTGGTGGATCTTGCTGAAAAAGCTAGAAATAGATATAAGGTGAAGTGATTTTTGCTATGACGTATGAACTTACCATCCCTTCCAAAATCCATCACCCCTACTTGTGGTTTCTTCTGGAACTCTTTGTGGGGGGTACCCTGCAGCTGTAGGATCACCTTTAGAAGGATAACCCATAGGTGGTGGGGCACTAACATATGGTGCTGGAGGATATGATACGGCTGCATCATAATATCATGTCATTAATTCCATTTAGAAAGACACGCACAATTCTCATGGAAAGTAACAAATTAGTTTTAGCATAAGTTTTATGTAAAAGAAAGTACATGTTATTGAATGAGCATTGAGCATGCAAAAATGGTGTCAATTCATTTGGATCAAAAGAAAATTCACATATGAAACCATTTTGCTAACATTATGCTGAATCATATAACCAAAACTCACCAGGGGCTTCTTGCTGATTGTTGAAGTGACTCATGTTGATGATGATGATGATGATGAAGTTACTCTTTTATTGTGCAAACAAAGGGTTTTTTTTTAACAATAAGAGGATGTGAAATTGGAAACTATGAAAGCGAATAAGCTGCCTAGCAATATTTATAGATTCTTTGGTGGCTATGGTTCCTTAATGCAATAGAACATCGAATGGCGCGTGGGACAGACATAAACGCGTTCTTATATTATATTATTTGACTGAAAAAATAAAGTCGGTGTTGCATCAAAACCTTCTGTTGCCACGTGATTACAATTAGTTTGCCACGTATACAAGTCTTCTTCATTGCTTATTCTTCCAAATCCCCAACTTCCACGCGTAGTTTCGAGACATTTCGTCTTTCATGACTGCGTTGTCGTTAGTCTTAATGCACTTAATTTACATTCTTTATACGATTTTGCACCAGATAAACCTACGATTAAATGCGATTTAATTTCCCCCCACTCAATTTTTAAAGCTAACAATGAAATTTATTTTCCTTATCATTGATGGTTAGAAAAATTCATATATACAATACAACGACCGATTTACGGTTTATTACGTTTTAACTATAAATTGGAAAAGTGAAATGCATATAAAACGTTAATATGAGAATTCCTTCTTACAAAGGTTAAATACGGTAGTAAACATATTGTGCCGTTTCCTCCATTCTGAACCAAGTATGATTTATCCTGAAAAAGAAAAAAAAAGTATGAATTTAGTCAACTCCCAAATTATCTATTATTTTATAATATAAAATATATACTTTTGTGTTTTTTTCCCCATAATTAAGACTAAAAGACATGAATAAGGATACAATTTAATCCCCTATTTTTAAAAAAAAAATCACTTCAATCCTTTATGTTTTAAAAATACTTCAAATTGATCCTTATTGTTACAATACTCACACAAAATGTTAATGGACCCATTTTGAACATTTGCAAAAACTTAAATATAATTTGAGTTTGGATTTGTTGGTTTCAGTGTAATTTCTTAAATTTTAAAAATTCACTTTATTCTTACAATGTTTTGTTAGACCAAAATGAACAATCCATTATTTTTTTGACTATGTTAATTTTGGCTGACATCGTAAATATTTATCTGAGATGATATCTCCCAATTTATCACATGTCACCAGATTGATCATATCTATTATTATTACTTTTAAATTAAATTTCAATATTTTTATTTAAAAATAGTTAATTAGTTAAAAATAATTATATATTACAATATAAATTATTTATCATAAGTTTAAAATATAGTTTATACATCAACAAAATCTAGTTATTATAAAATAATTTATTTATTGTAAATTTTAATTATATAAAAATATATGTTCATACTAAAATACTGGCGATTTATACTATATTGGAGATGAGGTAAATATATTTTTTTCTCTTACAATTGATTATAAAATATATTGGATTTCGTCTCTGCTTATCCACCTTCTCGTTATGGACTTATGGTACTCTTAATTAATTAAGTTAGGTTAATATATAACAATCACATATTGGATGGATTAATTGGTGTAAGATTTTTCTAACTTAACTAAAGTGTTATGATGAGCTTAAAGAAGTCTAAAAGAAAGATGATTAAGTGACTTAAAATTTTTATAAAATGATTTTAGAACATCTTTAATGATATACTCAATTTTGAGTTCTTGAATCATTTTTTTTTATCTCATGATGTCATATAAGATGTAAGAATTTTTTTCTTTTTTTGCTCTAGTGATAGATTCCACATTGAGTTCTTGAGCCACTTTTGTAGGTTTCACAATGAATCCCACTTAATTATATTTTATCAATCAATTAGGAAAAAAGATTAATTTTTTTTTTGAAATAGGGAAGTTCTTAAGGAGGAACCCAACCTCCATCCTTAAGCCACTTAATCATCTTTTTTTTGCGTTTCTTTTGAGTCATCCTCAATAGAACTTAGCTTGAGGTCTCGACTTCGAGTCTTAAAAATGTAATTGTGTTAAATGGGATGGATTTAGGATCCTAAATCATGGGGGTAATTAATTTAGAAAAATAAATTTAATACAAATTATCTCTCTCACACACATATAGAATAGATAGATAGATAAAGACATGAATAAGGATAAAAAGGAGTGAAAAAATAGAACAGTTGATTCAAACACATAAAAAATAAGAGGTGTAAAATATAAAATTTTAAAGCAAATACTCATAATTTTATTAAAATAATGATGTGCGTTTACTTACCCTCGTTTGAGAATAAGTTAGGGAATTAAAATACATAGGAAGTCCAAAATATAAAATTTTAATACAAATATTTGTTATTTTATTAAATTGAGGAAGTCCATTTGCTTACCCTCATTTGTGAATGTGTTTGTTACTATTAAATACAGGAAAATTTTGTCACAATTATGGTCCAATCAAATTTGAACAGAGTTACTTTTAGTAAAACATATATGATCTATAAGAAAAGATAATGAGCGCCTAGTGTATTTCATTGGTAGGTAATTTTAGTCTTGAACATTTTTCTAACATTGAAAACATGGTAACACTTGCATGATAAGTAAACGTTACGAGATATTTTTTTTTAATTTCTAAGTCATAATTTAGAAATTTTATAATATAAAACTAAATAGGTTTAATTGTATTTTTCTCTCAAAATTTTACAATGTCACAAATTTAACATTTCAATCTATTTTTTTTTTTTTTTTGCAAATTTGCCCCCTATGAACAAAACATCACGAATTTTACCTCCATTCAGAAAATTCGCCATAATGAAAAGCCATCACAAAATTATCTTAATTGTGACAATTTAAAGAAAAAATTACCACAAAACATCTTAACTGCGGCGATTTGTGTGTGAAGAAAGGGCACAGTCCCTATAACAAAATTACAAAATGAATTCAGCCCGCGTAAATAGCAAATCTAATGCAACATTAGATTATAACATGAACGAGACTTAGGGTATGATAGGTCCGACTTTTTTAACTTAAAAATAACTTTTAAATTAAAGCTAAAATTAAGAACCTAAAACATAATCAGAAATTATTTGCCAAATTTTAATTTTTTATCGCTTAAAAAAGCTTCTTTTAAGCTAAAAGTTGTTTGATATTTTTTTTAATAAAAACTTCAATGAAAAAAATAAAATGCATAAATTGGTTTCCACATGTTGGATATAATATAGTGTTTAGTCCAACTGTTTTTTCTTTACATTTTTCTCTTAAAAGGAGAAGCTAGCGCAAACACTCGTTGTATTTTTGGGATAATAGCTTAAATTTGTAAAAAGTTTTTGTTTTGAAAAAATAATTTGTTTTATGAATATGAAATTTTGTAGCTAATGATTTTTTTCAACAGTTTTTTTTTTCTTTTTCAGCTATTTTCATACTCGTTTATTATGTAATTATTGTACATATAAACAAAATTAATTATCTTAAAATCAATTTTCAGGAAACTTACCTACAAAAAACTAATTTTGATATTCAATTGATGTAGTTTAGTTTATAACATAGGATCCCTACTCTTAAAAATGGATAAAGAATTTAAGTGTAATAAAGTTTGAGAATAATGATTAACTTCATAATCGATTCAAAATATCAAAAGAACTTATAATCTTAGCAAAATAATTAATTATACATATAATTGATTATTGAAATAATTTAATTTTCATAGTTCTCCTAAACATACCCTAAGTTTTAATACAAACACTTTTTTTTTAATTTTTTATGGTAAACCAAGTATCTCTTCCAACTAATATTTTTTTCATATACAAAATTTCCGAATTAAACCACTAACTATGTTTAAAAGGTAAAATTATTTATCAATTACACCACACTAACCATGTATTGGTTATCAACCATTAGAATGTTCTCAACGCAATATTTATGATAATTTTTTTCTCACTAATAACAAATCATATGATAATGACTTAGTATACATTATAAAAATAAAATAAAATTCAAAGTATAACGGAAAAAGAAGCATCTGACAAAGGATAAAATACACGCTGTCCAAGAGGACATATCCTTATTCTTTCAGAAACTACAAAGAATACACAGATCTGTGCGATGATCAGAAGCAACAATCCAGGACACAGCAGCAACATAAAGCAGCACAACTGCAAGAAAGGGAAGAAAAAAAAGGTCAAAACAAAATATTTGTGTTAATGAAATGCTAGAACTAAATATAATTAAGGTGCAGTGATGTTGGCAATGAACCTACCATCCCTCCCAAAATCCATCACCCCTGGTTTTGGTTTCTTCTGGAACTCTTTGTTGGGGGTACCCTGCAGCTGCAGGACCATCCTTGGAAGGATACCCCATAGGTGGTGGGGCAGTAGCATATGGAGCCGGAGGATAGGCCTCAACTGAAGGTGGATATGATACTGCTTCATCGTATATAAAAATATCATGCATGTCATTAATCCCATTTAATTAGAAAGATATTCACAATTCACATGGGAATTAACAGACTTTACTGATTATGTATGATAGTATAAAATAATTTTATATTATTATGAAATTATAAATAATAAATAACTGTCAGTATGATTTTTAAAATAATTATTATAAAAAATTAGTAAATTTATCATATGATGGATAATGATTGGATGACATTATAAAATATTATTAGTGTATAATCTTGTTTATCATAAATAAATTAAGTATAGCTGAAACTTTATGTTAAATCTAACTACAGGACAATTCATCTTTATTTGTGGCCAATCGATTTGGATAAAATAAGAATTTAACATATAGGAAACCATGTTTTGTTGTTCCAAAATAGGAACGTTTTGCTGACATTATGCTGAATGATATAATAAAGACTCACCAGGGGCTTCTTGTTGCTCAATGTTGAAGTGACTCATTATGATGATGATGATGGAGTTACTCTTTTCTTATACCAATCAAAGGGTTTAAGTTTAACTGTAAGAGGATATGAAATTGGAAACTATGGAAGCAAATATGCATGTGTACATATATATAGGTTCATTTGGGGGATTTTGGTCCCTTAATGCTATCGAAATCCGAATGGCGTCTGCGACAACTACAAACGGGAGTTAAGAAAACAAAGTGTGTGTTTGCATCTGAACCTTCTGTGCCAGGTGGGGCATACTTTGTGTGTTGCCACGTATCATATCAAGTCTTTCTAGGCTGCGTCGTCGTTATTCTTTTCACTTTTGATGCACTTAATTCACGTTCTTTATATGATTTTGTACCACATATTACCTCCCTAGATAGCATTTTTGAGATATTTAATTATTTTACCTTTTTTTATAGGATTTAATTTTTTTATCAAAATATTTTTAATTACTATATAGTAGTAGTTAATAAACAATAAATGTTATAAATTAATAAGATAATTTTTTCTCTCTAGCTCGTGAGGATTATATATAGAAGATTTCTACCCGTAAATTAATAAGATAAACTACATAATCACTATTTCATATAACTAATTAGCTAACAGAGTGATATACATATACATATATATATATATATATATATATATATATATATCTCAATAATCTTTGAGGGTAATAAGTTTTTTTTTTGAAGAAATCCTAAGGGTAATGAACGTGTTATTTTTTTTAATTCTAAAAATAAATGAGTTAATTTTTTTTAATTCTAAAAAAAAACGAGTTAAGCGTTCTAATAATTTTTGTTTCAGCTTCACTAGTAATTTTGATTTTGAATTCTGAATATGCAACCGTGATAAATATTAAGAGGATTAAGCTTTGTCACTTAAAGTGATTACCCAATTTACTTACTTTCTTTTGTTATACTATATAAATTATATATAACATTTATATAAATTAAAACAATCTAACTACGTAGACAATAAGGTGAAAGTTATACAAAGTTTTAAGAAAATGTTGTTATAGTGAACCCACACAAATGTTAGTTAAGCCCACTATAATGACTTCGTATATTAGTGTTTGAAAAACCGTCAGTAATGACTTTGACTAACAAAAAATTTAATTAGTATTCCGTAATAGATATATAGCAACGGTAAAGCACATTGGGCCTGTGATGTTAGCTTCTCTAGAAGCACTTTTAGAAGAGAAAAATAAAAAGAAAAAAAATGAAATGAACTTTTTCATAAGTTAAAATAAGTATTTCATTAGTTAATTTGTAGATGTTATCTCATCTTTTAGAGAAATTACATTGGTGAGCTTCTACAAATTAGTTAATGAAGAACTTATTTTTACTTATTAAAAAGCTCATCTCATCTTTTTGCTCTTATTTTCTTCTTCTAGAAGTGCTTCTAGAGAAACTTACCCAAACAATAAAATTATATTTAAATAATTTCTTTTTGAAGAATGACTTTATTCAAGTATTTATCATAAATGATGTATCTTCCTCTTTTGTCTTTTTTTTATGAGTAAACTGCATAAGTATTTCTAAAAATTTAAGGAAATTACACACATCTTTCTTTAATTTTAAAGTCTACATAAATTTAAACAATAACATTAAATATAGATATATTTTTAAAATGAAGGGCATGCATGAGTAATTTTTTAAAATCTCATGGAAAGTTTATGTAAGTTTTAAAAAATGAAAAAATATGTATAATTTTCTTAAATTTTGGAAGAGATCAATGTAATTTACTCCTTTTCAATTGGTAACACTTATCCAAACATGGGAAGTGATGTTATTCATAAAAAAAAATTGTTGCATATATTTCACATAAATCAATAGTACAGCACAGTGTTCAATTGCTATTACTGGAAAATTTAAATTGATTTTCTTGAATTAACTTTTTTTACATTTCTCTAAAGACCTGGTTACCAAGTGATGAAAGAAGAAAATCGACCACTGTAGTGAAGAAAAAGACAAAGATGGATCCTGAATGTAGTCCTAAACAGGAGAAAACTGACTTATCTTTATTTTAAATTTATTTATTTTTATAATTAATATAATATAGCAGTACAATTAAAACAAAAAACGTCACCTGACATTGAAAATTGTTACATGATTTAATGACTTTCAAATAATATGACAAACACAACTTCATTTTAATAAAACATTTCAAAATAATCATATAATAATAATTTGTTTTTAATTTTTTTTTACTAATAAACTATATCAGTCTTTGTCTTTTTTTTTTCTTTCGAAATTCAAAACTTCAATAACTAAATTTGCTGTTTTAATTAAAAAAAATTCGATTTGGTGTGAGTTTTCTAATAAAATTAATGCACTCTTATCCAAAAGTTGGCCAAACTCTTAAGGATCAAGAGAGTTACACATGCACTCGAGTGTTGAGCTAATCCATAATTACTAATCTTATTTTCGATAAAATTAGTTAAAAATTAAAAAATTAATTGATAATTAAAATTTGAAAGCAGATAATTGACACTGAAAAATTAATTTATTAAATCATAAATATTCGATAAAATTATCTATTGAAATAATTGAAAAATATAAAATGACATATTTAAAAGAATAATAAAAAATTGAATAAATACTTAAAAAATAAAATATAAAAACTAATATTTTAAATAATTCTACTTCAAGTAACATTTTAAAAAATATCAGAAATTATTAAAAAAATATTAATAATTATTTTAAATAATTTATTTATCAAATAATCAAACAAAAACAAATCTTAAAGCTAACTGAAATAACTCTAACGTCCCTGTGTTATGTATGCCCCTATTCATTTCCCTGGAATTTTTATAAATTAACACGTAGATTCAGCCAGTAAATAACATATGAAATTGTTGATTGAAAAGATTAAACTTTTATGGGGGCTCTTTCTCCTTTTCTTTATAAATTAAAGCAAACGTCATGGCTTCTAATTAGTGATTGCAATAACGCTTTATGTGATTAATTAATTCCGTTTCCAAAGTATAAAAACATCAACAAGATACAAATTCCGTCGCATAAATAAATTTTTACGTCCCAGAGAACACAAATATCCTTATTACAGATTTACAGTAGATAAATACAAAATTAATTTGGTAAAGAAAACAACAAAAGACAGACAGAGAGGACAAGCCCAAATCCACAAGTGTAGTGATATGCAATCAGAGACAACAATCCAGGTCACAGCAACAGCACAATCCAGCACAACTGCAAGAAAAGAAAGAAGGTACTTTTGAGAAATCAAAACATGATTAGATGTAAAGCGCTCTAATAAATATGTTACGAAAATTAATAATATTTTTTATTTATAAAAATGTATTAATAACATCTTTCACTGTAATTTTTAGTACTGCAATTAAATTGAATTTTAATATTTATAAATTATTTATCTTGTATTGGACAAAACTCATGTTTTACATATATTAAATGTAGTATCATGATAAAGTATATAAGTAAAAACATCATTCACCTAATAAATTGAGTTTTATAAAATTAAGTTAAGTTCAAACTTACATTTTAAAATCTCGTATTCTAATTAATTAGTCAAAGTAAATGAACTCACCATCCCTTCCAAAAGCCATCACCCCTGGTAGAGGTTTTGATTGGAACATTTTGTTGGGAAGTGTTTTGATGTGGAGTCCAAAGAAAATAAACCAAAAGGCCCAAGGTAAAAATGGTGTGTTTTGTTGAATTACTAATATATAAGATTTTTTTAATGAAGGCAGAGTGTGTGGCTTTTCATTTTTTCTATCTTTTTGGTTTTCTTATTCTAGTGTTCTCTCGAAGCTTCTTCGGTCTCTCGTCATCTTCTTCTCTCGTTCTGATATGACCTAGCTCTACTAGGGTTTAATGGTTTCGATTAAGACCTTGAGCTTTGTGTGTATAACAAAGAAGATGATGAGCTCATAGGTCTCTGTCCTTTGTTCTTATTCCTGTTTTGGTTTGTATTGTAGGTGGAGGTTCTCTCTCTCTCGGGTTTGGTCCGTCTTCGAGTTATTGAGGTATATCCTTTGAAAGGAATTGAAGGAGAGGAATGATGAAGGCTGGGTAATGTCTGATTCTGACATTGGTGTAGAGTGGTTAACTTTTGTTCTCTGTAAACCTTCTTTATTTCTTGTTTGTAATCGTGAGACTTATGTTCTGGTTGAGTGTTTGGTCATGTATCTTTGAGTTGAACTCTGTTGTAACTATTCTTGGTATTTTTAGTATTAGTAAAGAGACTGTAGGTTCTTTGCCCTTGGATGTAGGTAACAAGGAGTTTTCTCCTAGTTACTGAACAAGTAAATACTTGTGTTCTTTTTCTTTTGTTTATGTTTACGCTAATTTTGTTTTAAGATTTTGCACTTAAACTCTAACAAGTGGTATAAAGAGCTTTGGTTGGTTCTTGCTTTCCTGTTTCGTCTTTGTTCGTTTCAGGCTTTGGTGCTTAGGTTCTATCTTAGACCCTTGGTCCCTTGAGAATGGGATTAGCCAGAATAGAGGTGGAGAGATTTGACGGAAAGGGAGACTTCAATATGTGGCACAAAAAGATTAGAGTTGTTCTGGTACATCAAAAGTGCTCTAACGCACTAGGTGGTGAGAAAGACCTACCCTCAACTATGTCTGAATCTGATAAAATTGATATTTTTGAAACTACCTTTAGTCTGTTAATTCTGCATCTGAGTGATAATGTTCTTAAACAAGTTAATGATGAAACTATTGCTGCTAGTATCTAGTTAAAATTGGAATCTATGTACATGACTAAATCTCTCTCAAATAAAATATATCTAAAAGAAAAATTGTTTGGTTTCAAAATGGAATCCAGTAAATCTTTAGATGATAATTTGGACGAGTTTAAGAGAATAACTATTAGTCTTGCTAACATTGATGAGAAAATTACTAATGAAAACCAAGCTATTATACTTCTAAATGTTTTGCATGATTCCTATAAGGATGTGAAATCTTCAATTAAATAGGGAAAAAAGTCTCTATCACTAGAAGATGTAATAGGAGCCTTAAAGTCTAAAGAACTAGAGATGGTAATAGACAGAGGGACTGATTATTAAAAAGAAATTTAGTAAAAAGGGTCAGTATCAAGGAAAAGGAAAGAACAATACTGATAATAAAATTAAGTCATCTGTTAAAGGAAAGGTGACTTGTTGGTTTTGTCATAAGGAAGGACACATTAGAAAAAAATTGTCCAAAAAAAGGAAAAGGTAAAAATAATGAGAATAAGACAGATTATGCTAATCTGACTATTGGTTTTGAGGATAATGAAGTTCTAGCTGTGTTTAATACTTCTTGTGAGAGAGAGTGGGTGATGGATTCATGTAGTACATATCATATGACACCAATAAAAGATTGGTTAATCTATTTTAAATCGATTAAAGGTGGAAAAGTGATGATGGGGAATAACCAAATTTGCCAAGTTGCAAGTATTAGAGCTGTTAGGTTTAGGATAGGAGATGGGACTATTATAGTTCTCAAGGATGTGAGATGGGTCCCTAACCTTAGGAGAAACTTAATATCTCTAGGAATGTTAGACAAAAGTGGATACAACTTTAGGAGTGTTCAAGGAACTCTTGATGTTGTTAAAGGATTCACAGTTCTTATGAAAGAGATGTTAGATAATGGTCTGTATTTTCTAGATGGGGAAGCTGTAGGACCTGAGTCTTGTAGTGTCAATAGAAAGCCTAATGAGTCTTCTCTTTGGCATAAAAGACTTAGCCACATTAGTAATCAAGGATTACAATAGTTATATAAACAAGGATTTTAGCATTTAAAACATTTGCTCCTATTAATTTCTGTGAACTTGTGTTTTGGAAAAATCTCACATATTAAAGTTTCAAACAAGAAAGAATGAAACTAAAAATACTTTGGATTATATACACTTTGATTTGTGGGGGTCACCCAACATTCCTAGCTTTCTTTCAAGCTGTCATTATTATCTTTCTGTGATAGATTCTTATTCCAAACGTGTATGGACTTATTTTTTAAAACAAAAAGATTAGGCATTTGATTGTTTTAAGGACTGGAAAGTTTAAGTGGAAATTGAGACAGGAAAGAAGGTTAAATCATTAAGAATTAATAATGGTTTGAAGTTCTGTAATAATCAATTTAATGATTTTTGCAAACAATTTGGTATTTTAAGACATAGAACTTGTGCTAAAACACCTCAGCAAAATGACATCGATGAAAGAATGAATAGAACTATTTTAAACAAAATTTAGATGCATGTTATCTAATTATGGTATTAGAAAATCTTTTTGGGCAGAAGCTATTGCTACTGCTTGTCATGTGATAAATAGGTCACCTTCTTCTGCCATTAACTTCAAAACTCCCATGGAAATGTGGTATGATAAGCCTCCTAATCTGAGTTATTTGAAACCCTTTGGTTGTTTAGCTTATGTTCACACTAAACAAGATAAGTTAGCCCCTAGGGCTCTTAAATCTGTCTTTGTAGGATATCCTATAAGGACAAAAGGGTGTAAACTTTGGTTAATATCTAAAAATAAGTGTGTTGTCAGTAGAAATGTTATCTTTGATGAACTAACATTTTATAAAGATATTGTGCAGGGTATTAGACAGGTTCAAGAACCTGGAAATGTCCAATTAGAGGTGAAGAAGACCACTGGTATTGATGATTCTGAACTTGTTCAGAATCATGATAAAACTGAAGATCAAGGAGACATACTTGATCAACTTGCTAATGATCGACAAACAACTATTAAAGAAAATCAAGAGGACTCCAACATCAAGGATTACCTTCTGACTAGAGATAGAGCTAGGAGGAATATAAGGCCTCCTTGCAGATTTACTCAAGCTGACATTGTTGTTTTTGCCTTGCAGGTTGCTAAAATTGTTGCACAAGAAGAACCAGGAACCTACAAAGAGGCAATGAACATGAAATCTCGAGAAAGGTGGCTAAGGGCAATGGAGGAAGAGATCTCCTCATTAAAGAAGACTCTGACTTAGGTCTTAGTGAACAGACCCAAAACCAAAAGGATCATTTGCAAGTGGGTCTTCAAGCTGAAGCCTGAAGTTCCAGGTATGGAGAAGGCTAGGTTAGTAGCTAATGGCTACTCACAGGTAGAAGGAATAGATTATAATGAAATTTTCTCTCCTGTAGTAAAACATACCTCAATTAGGCTTATTTTACTTGTTGATGCTATTCTTGATTTAGAATTAGAACAACTTGATGTTACAACTGCCTTTTTGCATGAAATTTTAGATGAACATATCTATATGGAGCAGCCAGAATGTAACGACCCGCCTCGTTGCTACTGTATCACTAACTCTTAATTACTCTAATAACAGATTTTAATGAAAATTCCTTATGTTTGATTATGAAAATAGTAGTAAGTTTTTCGCAAACAAATAATCATCACCATGAAGCAAATACGTAGATAAAGGTACATTTAAACATCGCAATTCATTCACATGCAAAAACATAATTTAGTTGTATTTACAAGTATCCACATCTAAATTTACAAGTTCTTTAAAAGAAAACAAAATATTAATCTACAGAAGAGTTGACTATCAAAACACAACTCTTATCTGAAGTCTGATCCATCGTCATCACGAAGGCTTGGCGGCTCCAACCAAAAATAGATCTTCCTCCAAGTCACCTAATGCTGTCTGTCTGCTCACATGAACGAAAGTTCGCGATCATCACAGGTATCAATCCACAAGGTATAAACAAAGCAAATGTGAGTTTATCATGTAAAAACAACAAGTAATAGATAACAGTAGTTAGAGAAGGCAATCCAAACATCACAATATCATCACAACACCCAATCCTTTCATCACGCAACAACAAGGACAGTCATCCAAATACATTCCACAGTCAACCTATAATGCTTAGAATGATGCATGCTCCTGACTCATCTCTCAACATACAATGTGATACCATCCCGAAAATAGTCCAACACAGGTAGATGATGCAACAGGATGTCAGGGTTACTCTGTCGTGCACAGGCCACTCCCCCCACTGGTGATCAGCCATGGGTCTCAGTAAAGGAGTTCCAAATAGTTGTGCCCCCCAGTACTTCCGTACTCTGAAGCCAATTATCCTATTTCCATAAAACAAATGAAGTACGTCACATGGACATCATCAATGCATGACCCGGCCAGGAACAAATCCTTCCTCGCAAGGGTGACCCGCCATGCACCCCCATGTACATACATACCATCCCAACATGGGCTCACCAATGCAATGACCGTGGCTAGGAACAAATCCTTCCTCGCAAGGGAAACCAACAGATCATTGCACCATCTGGTATATGCATAGCAAACCACAACATCATCAATGCTATCACCTCATATACCAACCTTCATTATTCCAACATTATCATATACAATCATTACTTACACATCAATCGTAAACACAACGTAAACTAGTGAGCCGAGATGGTTCACTAACCAGACAACACTAGCACCGCAGCTCTAAAGAAAGAAACAAGCTCAACAGTTCTAAAGAGAAGAAACAAGCCCGGGTAAGGAACCCGATCACTCTAAAGAAAAGAAACGAGTTCAACATCTCTAGAGAGAAGAAACAAGCCTGAGTAAGGAACCCAGTCACTCTAAAGAAGGGAAACAAGTTTAACATCTCTAGAGAGAAGAAATAAGCCCAGGTAAGGAAGCCCGGGTAAGGAACCCGGTCACTCTAAAGAAGGAAAACGATAGCACTAACCCGGTAGCCTTCAACTCCACAAACACATTGTCAAAAGGTGTTTTGGGAGTTCACAACAACAAACATCAACTTCACGAACAGGGGATACTTACAACATCAATATCTTCACACAAAACACCATCGATCATAACATTCTGCATCCCATTCGTTAAAAGACATAGATTTTCTTGAAAATCAGCACACAACAGGGACATGTAGTTATCTTCATAGTTGGACTCCTTGGCCCCCAACTATGGTATCTAAAACTTATTATCAACATAATAAACTCCCCTTACCTACCCAGGAGTCCTTTTATTACAGTCTAGTGATGTGATAACACTATCCTTTGAAGCGTGAGTTTGTTCGACACAACGTTCTCAAGGAAGCCCAGAAACGAAAGGTTGGGGCTCCGTTCTCATTCGAACTTCAAGAAGGATTTTCGAAGACTTCTGCTCTGGTCACGAGATTCCTCTTGGCATAGGGGTTCTGTGGCAAACTATGGTGGTCCTTGGTGGTTTAGAGTGGTTGAAGAGAGTTGTTTTAGGGTGTGGAAAGTTAGAGAGAAAAGGGAGAGAAAAATGCAAAACAAGAAAGAACATGCTTCCGCTGCGCCACTTTGCTACTTATATATAGATGACTTGACAAGCTCACTTAGCGTGTACGTACAATAACCACAGACCAAACACAGTTGACATAACCTAACATTCACCAAACACTCATACCAAGATAAAAGCCTAACAAAACAGCAAATTATGAAATAAATTAAACAATCAAGCAACATAACACACATCAAACATCTATCTCAGAAACTCAAAATTTTAGGGTGTTACACAGAAGACTTCATACAGAAAGGTTCTGAAGACAAAGTTTGTTTGCTGAAAAAGTCCCTGTATGGATTAAAACAAGCACTCAGGCAATGGTACAAAAGGTTTGATGACTTTGTCCTGTCACATGGATTTATAAGCTGTAAGTGTGATCAATGTGTATATTACAAGAAAGACAATGAAAATAAATATACCTATCACATGATATTAAATGTATTAACAAGTTAAAGGAGATGTTACTAAATGAATTTGACATGAAAATTATTGGTCCTGCCAAGAGAATCTTAGGCATGGATATATTGAGAAACAGGAAAGAAAGAACCTTATCTTTATCTCAATCTGCGTATGTTAAGAAAGTTGTTAAACTCTTCTCTATGCATCTCTGTAAATCTGTTAGTTTACAATTAGCTGCTCATTTTCTTTTAAAATCTGTATGTGGTGATTTAAATGAAGATGAATATGTCTATATGAAAAATGTACAATATTGTAATGCAGTTGAAAGCCTAATGTATGCAATGATTAACACTAGACCCGATATTGCTTATGGTGTTAGTGTTGTGAGTAGATTCATGAGTAATCCCTCAAAAGAACACTGGAATGCTGTAAAATGGATATTGAGATATCTTAATGGCACTTCTAATTTCTGTTTGAACTTTATTGGAAATGAATCTAATGATTTTACTGTAAAAGGCTATTACGACTCTAATTATACTGCAGATTTAGACAGGAGGAGATCCTTAACATGTATTATTTTCACGGTTGGTGGAAATATTGTTAGCTGGAAGTCCAATCTTCAGCATGTAGTAGCTCTGTCTACTACTGAAGCTGAATATATAGCCTTGACTGAGACAGTAAAAGAGGCATTATGGTTAAAATGAATACTTTCTGAACTTGGATTAGGGGAAGGGATCCCACAAATCATGTGTGATTCTCAAAGTGTCATTCATCTATCAAAAAATGGTGCATTTCATGAAAGAACTAAACATATTAATGTTAGGTTACACTTTATAAGAGACATTATTGCAGGAGATAAGGTGAAAGTAGAGAAAATATCCATTGTGTGCAATCCAGCAGATATTTTGACTAAAGTTGTACATTTTAACAAATTCAAGGATGCCCTGAAATTGTTAAAAGTCCAACAGTAGTGGTTCATTCTTCTTACCTCTGTTACAATTTTTTTTTTAAATTTCTTTAAAGTTTCTTAGAAATACTAATGTAATTTCTTGTTTTTGTAGGTTTTGTTTTGTCCCTTTATTCCTGTATATGTTTGTTCTGCGTTTTTCATGTGTCTCTATGTCGTCTGTTCTAGCACTGAACTTGTAATCCCTGATTTCTTCTGTTTGCACTATGTTTCTTTGTGCCCCAAGGTGGAGTTTGTTGTGATGTGGAGCCCAAAGAAAAGAAACCGAAAGGCCCAAGGTAAAAACGATGTGTTTTGCTTTATGAGTTACTAATATATAAGTTTTTTTCACTAAAGGCAGAGTGTGTGGCTTTTCATTTTTTCTGTCTTTTCGATTTTTTTATTCTCGTGTTCTCTCGAAGCTTTTTCGGTCTCTCTTCATCTTCTTCTCTCGTTCTGATATGACCTAGCTCTGCTAGGGTTTAATGGTTTCGATTAAGAACTTGAGATTTGTGTGTAGAACGAAGAAGATGATGAGCACATAGGTCTTTGTCCTTTGTTCTTGTTCTTGTTCCTGTTTTGGTTTGTATTGTAGGTAGAGGTTCTCTCTCTCTCTCTCTCTCTCTCTCGGGTTTGGTCTGTCTTCTAGTTCTTGAGGTATATCCTTTGAAAGGAACTGAAGGAGAGGAACGATGAAGGCTGGGTAATGTCTAATTCTAACATTGGTGTAGAGTGGTTAACTCTTATTCTCCGTAAACCTTCTTTCTTTCTTTATTGTCTGTAATCGTGAGGCTTATGTTCTGGTTGAGTTTTTGGCCATGTATCTTTGAGTTGAACTCTGTTGTAATTGTTCTTGGTATTTTTAGTGTTAGTAAAGGGACTGCAGGTTCTTTGTCCTTGGATGTAGGTAACAAGAAGTTTTCTCCTAGTTACTGAACTAAGTAAATACTCGTGTTCTTTTTCTTTTGTTTATGTTTTGCTAATTTTGTTTTAAGATTTTGTGCTTAAACTATAACAGAAAGGAACATCATACTTAGTGGGATAACCCACAAGTGGTGGTGGAGCTACTGGGTTGCTCTGACTTACTGCTCGATATGCAGTCACTAATGGAAAATCATACAATCCAAGTTAGATATAGTTATTTTTAAAAAAAAAATAGAAGTATTTTCCTATATAAATTAATAATTTTAGTTTTGAATATAAAAATGGACTTTTAATTAAGCACCCAATTATGATAGCTCAGTCTGAAATACAAAATAGGAATTCCTAGGCATACCGTTAATTCTAGGATGTGAAAACCATGCGTATATATTTGGTTTCAACAACAACCAAAAAAAGTGGAAAAGAACGTTTTTCTTAAGGAGGGAAGCCAATTTTGATGAAAGAATATTGACAATTTAATCATGCAGCATAAAAGATAAATATTTAAAAGACTTACCAGGACTTTGTTGTTGGTGATTCATCGTTAGATGAAGTTGCTCTTGATCTTTTTGTAGTACGAGGTAGAGAAAAGAGTGTGGGATTAATTAGCTGATTGTGGGAAGCATAGAAGGATGATGTGTATATAAATAGGATAAGGACTGAAGAAGGTGCAAGGAACAACATTGACCAATCAATGGCAATTGTTTCTTTTCAATTTTTTGTTTAATCTCATCCCTCTCAAATGCATGTTTCACCTTTTTTCGATTCCGTTAACATGCAATTTTTGCCTCTTAATAGCAATTGTTTCTTTTCTTTTCAATTGTATTTGTTCCGATCATGTTAATTAATTTCCTTACTTGGTCCCTTTTTTATTTAATCCTTTTATTATGGGGAATGCATCCGACTTAAAACATTAAGTCAATATTACTTGTATTATATTTGTATCTAAGTAACACTAACCCGGGGATAATAGCCATGGATCGGAGAGTGTGTCCAACTTCAAACCTTAAGTTAATATCATTTGTATCCAAGTAACATTAACTTGAGGATAACTGTCATAGAAAACATGTTTGACTTAATTAATGTTCTCAAATTCACACGATACTAAAGGGGTTTTTCAAATATGCAGCAACAATAACAAAGAAAAACACGGATATGTGTGAAAGAGAGAGGAATACAAGACGGATAATTTTGACTTTTTGTTTTGTTGTGCTTGGAACAAAAAATTGCCGCGTTAGTAAGTTACAAATTTTAATATTTTTATTTTGTCCCTTATCACTTGTTTTGTTTTATCCCATAATAATTTTTTAAATCTAACATGAAACAAATCAATTTGTATTATTTCTTTTCTTTTAATTTTTTTTCTCCAAATCAAACACACCTAAGAGTTAGATCATGACATAAACAATGGAATATGGCATTGGTTACGTGGCTCATATCTCAAAGTCGATATCAAACTTTTTCTAAAAATATTTAACTTCAATTATTGAATTTACTGTTTTCATAATATATTAAAACGCAGCCTTATCAAAGATTTGGACAAAAAAAAAATGTCAGGGACAATATACTTTACACGTGCATGACGAATGTTGACTTAGATGTTGAGCTAATCGCCTAATCCATCTATTAGTATTAAATTTAATTTTTTTTCACCCTAATATTAAAATGAAGTATTTATCTATCATAAAAAATAATAATTAATCTTTATTAAAAATCATGGCCCCACACAATAAGATATATTATCATTCCAGAATTGTTTATTTTATACAAACTAGTATAAAATTCTTATGATTGTGAATAACGTACATTCAGCCAGTAATACTAATAACTAATCAAATTCTTGATTGAAAACAATAAAACTTGTGAGGCGTTGTGGTTTCTAATTGCAACAATGGTGCATGTGATTGGTTACCTAACCAAATTACAAAAAAGATCAACAAGATACAAATTTCATCACATACACAAATAAAATTTTGCTGTCCCGGAGGACACAAATATCCTTATTAGACAAGTACAAAATTAAATTGGTAAAGAAAATGACAAAGGACAGAGAGGATAAGCCCAAATCCATAACTGCAATCAGAGAAAACAATCCAGGGCACAGCAACAGCACAATCCAGCACAACTGCAAGAAAATAAAGTAGATTACTTTTGAGAAATCAAAACATGACGATTAGATGTAAAGGGCCAATAAATACTTTGATTAATGAATTAAAATTAAATTACTTTTTTATACAAAAATAGGTATTTATAGCATATATCACTGTAATTTCTAGTACAAATTATACAGTTCAATAGTGATTTTCAATACAAAACTTTCTATTTTAAAATTCTTTAACTTGTGTTCTTAATTACTGTACTTGCTATAAATATCAGTACCCTAATTAATTAATTAGACAAAGTAAGATTTTGGTTATAAATGAACTCACCATCCCTTCCAAAAGCCATCACCCCTAGTAGAGGTTTTGATTGGAACATTTTGTTGGGAAGGAACATCATCCTTAGTGGGATAACCCACAGGTGGTGGTGGAGCTGCTGGGTTGCTCTGACTCACTGCTGGATATGCAGTCACTGGTGGAAAATCATACAATCCAAATTAGATATATATATTTAAAATATCAATATTTATATAGAAATTAATAATACGAGTTTTGAATATAAAACCAGGATCTTTAATTGAGCACCCAGATATGAATATGATCAAGCCATTCATTAAATTATAGGAAATTAAAACCATGCATATTTGGTAAGAAAGTGAGAAAGAATTTTTCTTAATGATGGAGATCAGTTTTGATGAAGGAATGTAGGTAATTAATTATATTCAGTATAAAAAAATAAATATATGAAAAATACTTACCAGGAGATTGTTGTTGGTGATTCATGGTTAATTAGATGAATTTGTCTTGATATCTCTTGTAGGGAGAGAAAAGAGTGTGTGGGAAGCATCAGAAGTTAACGTGTATATAAATAGATTTTTAGAACAGCTGCCATGGCCTTGTGGAATAAAGAAAAGCGCGTTTTAGGTGTGATAGATAAAGAAAGAGACAGATCAATGACTTAAGAAGGTGCAAGGACAAATATT
The DNA here is from genome assembly GCA_013407115.1 of Glycine latifolia. Taxonomy (NCBI): domain Eukaryota; kingdom Viridiplantae; phylum Streptophyta; class Magnoliopsida; order Fabales; family Fabaceae; genus Glycine; species Glycine latifolia. The sequence continues at coordinate 34,962,387 of CM023955.1, forward strand.
TGATTTAACTGGTATATATGCCTACTTTTAAAATTATTTTTAAGAATAAATAGTTATTTAAATACTAGTAAATAATTCATATAGTATATATACTTGTTATTTAATCATAAATTACATATATAATAATAATTATGTTAAAAAGTATACTAATAATCATTTTAATTAGTTGGGAACGTAAAACTTTTTATATTCACGTTATACAATCATCGTCTAATTGAATATAATTTTATATGAGAAGTGTTGATTTTTATAGTAATTATACTCTTATCTTTATTATAATGCATAATTTAAAAGGAAATGAATTTTTTTTTTATAAGGCACTTTAGAATTTTAATGAAATATTTAATTTTTTTCATTAGTTGTTCTTGTTAAATATTTTAAGTATTTATATTTTTTATTTATTTATAATAGTGCCTAATATTCTTCAACTTCAATATTTTCACATTATCCAAAATAGGTTATGATTATTAATAAGGACATAATTGGTATTTTAGTTTTTTTTTAATTCAATAAAATCAAATAATTAATTATTTTGATTGATAGATATGTATAAATAATGTCCATAGTAGCTTATAATAAGAATTAGAGGAAGTATTAAAAATTATTTTTAATATAATTTGTAATTAGTTATGAAAGATTTTATACTTAAATCTAGTCATTATAAAAACTAAACTCATAAAAAATTATTGAAAAAAACTATTTCTTATATTATAATATAATGAAAAGAACCAAGCTGAACTTAGCCCCTTACATATCTATACCCAATCTCCACCTCTAAGCATTTTTTAAAATTAAAAAAAAAAAAAACTAATAAACGATATGATACTAAAGATACTAATAAAAAAACGTGAACTTGGGTGGGGCCAAAAAATTAAAATGCGTAGCAGCCATTGAACGACGCCGTATTTGCTTCACACCCTCAACTGTTCCGTCTGCGCATATGAAAGTGCCAATTGGGCAATTATGTCTTGAAATTTTTTGACACCTTACAATATGAAAAAATAACTAAAATGAAGACTGTGATTCACCCACAAAAGAAAAATACAGTGAAATTAAAAATAAGAACAGTTAATATCGGTAATAAAATTAAACAAATCATTCATACTTTCATTTTTAGTTATTAATAATTAATATAATGAAATATAATTAATTCTTCTGTTGCAAACATGCATCTTTCGAGAAGTATCTTATACTCCAGTATTTAGTTATTAATATTAGTTGTAACATATTTTTGAAAGGGACTTATGGATAAGGCCTATCCAAAACTTTTTCCTTGTAAATTAGTGTTTTAGGATAATTGCTAATGGGAGTCCCGTGCACGTGTTGATAATTATTTCTTAATACTAGTAGTAATATTTTTTATTTCTTAATATATACACTAAAATTTTTAAATTTTTAAAAATAAGTTATTAACGTTGGGTTAGTGATAAGTAACTTAAATTATTCCAGTAAAAATAATTCACGGGAGCCATAAATTAAAACTTGCTTAACCAATATGTCATTTTTCTGAATGAAATTGAAATAAAAAGATTCTTGAATCAACAAAAATTAAAACTAGCTTATCGATATTGATATTACTCCTTTGTCTCATTATAATTGTTAAATAAGAGAGCAATGTTATCCCCAAATAATTATTATTTTAGTTTTTAATTAAATATTAATTATCTTTTTTACTTATATTTCTTATAATATAAATAGTGTACAACAAAATTTATAAACAAATTAGTTATAATATAATAAGGTTAATTTTGTGAATTTACTAATTTTTTCATTTATTTATTCTTTTTTCTTGATATGTGTACAAATGATATTATATCTGTATTTATATATAAGATTCTTTCAATTAATTCATATTTTTTAAGAAAAATGATTAATTTAATTATTTGTATTATATTTGTAAATTATTCATACTCTTCTTCCAAAATTTTCTTGATATGTGTACAAATGATATTATCTCTGTCTTTATACATAAGATCCTTTCAATTAATTCATATATTTTTAAAAATGACTAATTTAATTAATTGTATTATATTTGTAAATTATACATACTCTTCTTCCAAAATTATCCTTTATTTTTTTTTCCACTTAATTGTTTATCAACAAAGAGTAATTAATGTTTAGAGATAGAATGATGTAATTAATTAAGAATTTTATAGAATAAAAATGATTAATGTACAAAACTTTTAGAAGAGGATTTTATTTTAAAAAAATGACAAACAATAAGATGAAAAGGTCTTAAGGTGTTATTTTGGAGCGGAGGTACTATTATAATAGAAGAAGATGCCTTCTTTTTACTTTCTTTTTTCTTACTGTGGGAATATAACACTTCATAATATGCGTAAAATCCTTTTTTTTTTTTTTGTGTCGTCATTTTTCAATTTGTTTGAATACAATAAGTTCAAGAGAACCTTCCTTTCCCGAGAAGATATATCTTCCTTCAAGTTCAAACAGAGGCATCCACCCAATACTTCTGTGACGTGATATGACTGAGCAGAAGAATTTTTCATAATTTGAAATGCAAGCACAAACGCACAATTTAATTTGATTTGCTGATAGGAACTTGCTACAATTTTTTTATAAGATTTAGGTCTCTTTGGATAAACAGGTTGATTAAGGCTTTATTAAAAAATATTCATATTATATAAGTATTTACGTATAAGTTTTTTTTTATAGTAAAAAATATGGAGTTAAATTATTTTTATATAAGTTATAAGCTGATTTCATAAGTTTTTTTTAGGGAGATTTCATAAGTTATCCTTCAAGAGTTTATTGAAATCAGTTGAAAACAGTTAATCAATATATCATAAGTTATTTCAAATTTTTGACAGACCTTCAAACATGTGCACAAATGCTTATTTTCATAAAATAAATTTAAATAAGTTGTTTATCAGTCTATTCAAATACATACAGGAGTGTTTACGCCATAAAGAAAAAGTAAATAGTTGGGTAAATACTTGTCTCTTAAAATTTTATCCATTCTATAATTTAGAGATCTTTTAACTAAAAATCAAAGACACCATTAAATCATTAATGGTCAAATGTAATGTTACGTACATTTCAAAGACCAATGGCTAACAAATCAAGTTGCTATGCTGGTAATAAGCCTAGTGGGTGTGGCCCAGATCCGTTATTACTAGGGGAGGCTACACTTATTCTGCATGCTATGTATCAAAATATTCAATTTATACTTTGTAAATGAATTGAATCAAACCCTTTTTCTTTTGGTCCAACGTAAACCAAACCATTTCACTTGTTCCTTTTGTTCTATACAGGAAATTCCGATCTTTACCATTTTTTATTATAAAGTGGGTCAAATTGTGGGTGCTTCAATAATTTTAAAATGCATTTCTGTGAAGTTGTGAAAATAATTGGGAAAGGAATCTAAACAATGTTGTAAAATAATTGCAAAATTTAATCTAGATAAAAGAATTAAATATTGTTCAATTTCATAAACGTAGAGCTTGGTGCTGGTTTTATTGTCAAATAATTAATTCCCATTTGCATCTCAAATTGGCTTCTGTTCAGTCCTTTTTGGTATTTCTCATCCTTGCTTTAGTATTGTTCAAGATATTAAAGATTTTATTTTCAAAGGCAGACCTTTCACTCGTCTCATGTTTTCAGAGAAGCCAACCAAGTAACGGATCATATCCTTAGAGGGAGAGACATGGGATTTTTTTTAATGTAATTCCATCTTTTATTTCCTCAGCCGTGATGGCTCATGTTTCTTCCACTGCGTTTCTACACCGTTTTTAATCTAGTTGGGGGTTTCCCCTATATTTTCCACCAAAAAAATAGTGACCGGAAAACACTAAAGAGATACTATGAGTTATGTCTCTCTTTTTTTTTTGACATCCGTGATTGAGTTATGTAAACCTAAGTGTTTTAAAATTAAATAAATGTGATATTCATGCAATGTATATTTTTTACTTTTATATTAATGACACTATTAATGGATATTTTATTTATATTAGTGTATATTATCATAAGTTACTTAAAAAATATAATTAATCCTTGTTTATTACTTAATTAGTGATAAATAAGAGAGAGAAATTATAGGAGTAAATTTGTTAAAACTTTAAGAAAACAAATAATTAAGTTCGTGAAAGATTAATTTATATTAAGTAAATCCATTTAGAAATAACGTAGTGGTTTGGTTTCAAAAGAGTTAAAATGTTCAAGCATGATTTATGAAGAAAAAATAGTTTGACATTTATTTGCACCCTTTATATTATTGTGATGAAGTGAAGTTCAAATTGGCATAGAAGATGATAAAAAATGTCGCAAGTAGTACTTGTTGGGAATTTTGAACCAAAATCATGTCGTGGTGGAAAATTCCTTATAAAGATATAAGAGAAAGACATGAATCATGTCATTTTTT
>CM023955.1:34978081-34990626 GCA_013407115.1 Glycine latifolia
TTTTTTTTACCATGGTTATGTAATTGTGTGCATTCTAGCTGTTGATGACAGTCATAGAATGCCGATTGTATTTCATCAAATTTGCATGTTGAGCTATTTAATTAATTAATTAATCAAACATTAGCCTGATTGGATTGAAATTGATGTCAAAATTTCTTAAGAAATGTTTCCAAGATATGACAAAAAACACGTTTAAAAGGAGAGATTTTACTAAAATTGAATAAATAACAGAAACTTATTAATAACAGTAGTACTTCTGTTTAATTAAAATTTTGGTTTTTTAATGTCAATTTTAAGTTTTTAACCAAATAAAATATAGTGGGGCCCGCGGTGGATTTACTAGATAGTTTCCCCAATGGAGAAAGTAGGAAGAGGAATTGCGCGCGTGGGGAAAGGGCGCGTGGGGTCAACGAGGGTAGGGACAGAAAGGGACATGTGTGCGGCAAAAGCTGAATGTAGAACGCTCGTAAATGTCGCTGTTGTTTGAAGAGTGCCTGCAACGGCCATTTTCTAATTAAGAGCTCAGACTTTGGACCAAAGGCCAATGCCCATCCCACAACATTACAAGACCCACCAAAAATATTAGTATTATTTTTTTATTAAAAAATAACTTTTTTTTTTTACTAAGGTTTCGATCTCAAGTTTGCATTTGCAAGCTTCGAAACTCGTGTTGAAGATATTGGTCGTTTACGTGTTTGGTGACCTTCATAATTTTATTCTTATAAAACAATTAAAACACTCCTCGGTAGATTAAGTGGGAAGAGTATTTATAAATGATTTTTGATTTTAACTCAAACTTTGTGATTATTAGAACAAATGGTAATAAAATAAAACCAGTGGATAAAGTCTTGAGAAGGTGGCATCGTGGCGTGGAGAGTACGACGGCGTTTTGTTGTTTATAGGGAAAATACAAAAAAGGTGGGTGTTAATTTCGGAGGCGGTGCAGGTGGAAGATTATGGATCGGTTTTGGGGAGTGAAAAGGAAAGGTGGTGATTGAGTGTGGCGTGTCATACGGTTCTTACTGTGCGACACTGCTCCATCGTCACTGTTAAATAGGGACTAGAGCTACCAGTGCCTATACCTACCCCAATTATATTCTCCCTTTATGTCAATCTCACTCTGATTTTGTAGCACAAAAGATTTTCTTACGCCTTTGTTTAGTAAAAAGAAGAAATGGTAGAAAAAAACTGAGGTGGGAGAGTGAGAAAGATTTGAGAAGTTCACTCGTTAGTGTTGGTTAAGGAGGGTAAAAGAAGAAAAAAAATTGTGGGGCTCACACTTGAACAAAATACTAAAATTGTGAGAGACTAATTATTTTTCTTTCACAATCAATAATTGATTAGTTTCTAAAATTAGAAGGTGCTGTTAAATTGATTTCTAAATTGAAGAAAATTATAAAAAAAATCTTAACCGGGAAGGACGCATCTCTGATGTGCCAGTTATCATGTTCACAGTAAACGCTCGTAACCAAGTGTGAAACAATAACTGCTGAGAAGTGTAAATTTACAGTTACAAAAGTCTTAATTCAAATAAATGTATTATTTAAATGATAAATTAATGAATTAGACTCATGTAAAGTTTAAATATATTTAAAAATTTAAAAGCAATAAATAATTCAGTTTAAAAGTTTTAATACAAGAAAAAATATTACACAATGATAAAAAATATTTCACAGTTATCCAATTATAATTTATCACATGATAAATTTATTAAGTTTTAAAATAATTATCTTATAATAATTAAAATAATAAGTGATTAAATGATATTATATAATTATTTTACACCATTAATTAATGTATATACATTAAAATCTTTTAATATTTTAAAGATTTATCCGACGGTTTCTTAGTTCAATAACTAAAGTATCTGTTTAACTTTTTTGATAAAAAATCAATATATTGTTTTTTATTAACAAGTTTTTCTTCCTTTTTTAATTACTCTTAAAATTTATTGCATTTTTATACTTATTTTTTTCCTTTTATTAGAGATTAATAATTGTACAGTAGTAAAATAATCTTATATTATCAACTAAGTATAAATTACATAGTCATCATAATTGTAACAGATAACAAACTTAATTATATACACCATGAGTCACCATCCCATCTTGAATATATTTATTTTATTTAATGAAATTATTTTTAAAATATATTTTCTTTAGTAGGACAAAAAATTATGTTTGATATTAAATTCTAATGATGATCAATTGAAAAAAATTATAATTAGCTGTTAATACAATTTAATAAAATTAATTAGTACAATTTTCTTTAATAAGTATAAAAACTAATTTTTTCTTATAATCATTATCGATTAGAATAAAATTTTATGATCAAATAACACTCTGTGAATATGTAATTTTTTATTATTTTTCTTCTCCCTAATTTTTTTAGATGCCAAATATATAACACATTAAATAATTTTAAAAAAATGTCTATTTTTGGTAGTTTTAAAATTTCTTTGTTTTTTTTTCGATAGATAGTTTCCAAAGATAAGAATAAGTAGTACTATAATAAAGATTTACTATTTCCGAGGTGCGTACGGTCGTCCTTTGACTAATTATTACTGTTGATGCACGAAAGAAGATCCGTTACAGTTAAGATTTGACGGTACGCGGTTAAAAATGGCAAGCCATGGTTGCACTGCTGCTATCTATAATCTATTACTACTGCGTTTGTTTTCTTCTGTTCAACTACTGTGTTGGCTCTGTTTCTGTTTTCTGAATGAATGGCCTTTTCCGAATGGATTAGTACTATTTTGAGGAGTTTTTTCATTCCCTCGAAAAGAACCAAAAGAAAAAAATAATTGTGAAAGTAATTCTACGAAACGTGGGTCGGACCGCATGTGACTGGCACGTGACTGGTCAAATTCTTTTGGTTTGGTTTTGTTTTGTGTGGCTAATTCAAGTCAATGATGGACAAAGGAGGTGGGCATATTGGGGCATGCCTTTCTATTATGAGAAAATCCGAATTTGAAAGTTTTTTTATTTTTTTATTTTTTAAACATGAATGTAACATGTTGCTAACTTGCAATTGAATCTATTGATAATTCAAGTAAAATGGTAACTAATTCAGTAAGTGTATTTAATTTTTCATTTAAGACTGTTTTTAATTCATTTACTCCCTTCTCATCCTAGTTTGTTTTACATTTTTTATAACAAGAATTAAGAAATTTGATTAATATATTAATTTTATACAAAAAATTTAAGAAATACAACAATATTTTAGATTCATAAAAGTTGTTATGCAATTTTTTAATATATATATAAAGAAAGACTAATTCTAATATTCTATATGTGATCTCTTGTACAGTAGTACTATGTTCTTAAAATTTTGCTTAGTTGTTAAATAAAGTAAAAAAAATATTTTTATTTTTATGGTACTAAATGTATTAAAACTTTCATTTCTTAAATGTAAGATGACTTGTAAGAGCATAAGTAGAAGATATAAGAAAAACTTCGTCCTCAATAATAAATTAATTTTTATTAAAAATATTATCAATTTATGATACTTTGATTTTAAATACTCCTTATAAATTTTTATTTTGTTTTAATAAAATATTTTTATTATTAAGCATCAGTTAACAAGATCTTACACACGCAAAAAATTCAGTTAACAAGATCTAGTAAATATCCTAAAAAAAAGAAAATAAAATCTTGGAAATATATCAACCACTTTGTATGTTGGAAATTGATTAGTTAAATATTATCTGCATTTAATTTTTTAAATGTAGCAACTTATTCAATATTTATCATTTTGAAATATTAAAAAATACTAATTATTTTGTAGTATCCTCATTTAATAGTACCTCACATAAATACTTAAATTTATAATTTAAGTATTTAGTAATACAATATGTTGTTCGATTACATTAGCCAAAAAAACACATTAAAAAAAGATTTAGTGATGGGAATGTGAGGGATACTTCACCAATTATCAACTTATGTTGTTCTATTACATTAGCTAGCATACAATCCAAGTAGTGAGCTCAATCAGTTCTATATATTATCACAAATTGTAGCTAGATGGATAATGTTGTTCATTGAATGTGTATATGGTAGTGGGAACCGAACTTCCAGTATGAAAAACGACAACTAACTTTCCAATTGAGTTTTGTATTATGAAGAACAATTCAAGCATTTGTTGCATCATGCATGATAAAAGTGATATATAGATAGATAAGAATAAGAGGTGACCAAGAGAAGCAAGAGTCGTGCGGGTTTTAAGCTTCAAGAATAAGTCAATGGTAGCAACTATTGACAAAAGAAATTCAATTTGACCAATGAGAAAGCTATATATGACTAACTGTATTTGCAAAACATGAATGACATTTGTATATCACCAACATGGACAAATGGTTAGGAACTTTTGGTGTTGTGCTGAAAACAAAACATGTCTTAAGTAATCACATTTGTCAAAAACAACTAGGCTACTAGCTTTGTTTTAGTATTTTCTAGTTACACATTAACGAACAAATGGTCAACAAAGAAGAAAAAAAATGGACGGAAACAACTACTCTTTATTTGATGAATTCTTCACAAGAAAAAGGGAAGCATATCATAATTATTGTGCATAATTACATTTGAATTACATTTAATACAATATTTTTTTCTTAATTTTTGTCTAATTTAGCCTTAATTAGTTAGAATTATTGTTTTATAGAATTTTAGGTTGTAAATAAAACTTTAAGCTTTTTCTTCCAATTTTGTGTTTTTATCTGGATTTTTTTGAACACCAAGATAGAAAGAGGGAGTTGTCAAAACAAGAAAGACTGTCCAATAAGATATGCCGCTTAATCAAAATATTAAATTTGAGTTTTGAATATCTTGTTAAATATTTGGAGGAAGATACATAATGATTTTACTTAAATTTGGTGAATTGAATCTGACTTTAGCATAATTATCACATGTAGATACCTTGCTTGAATACTAACAAAAATTTAAGATTACAATTTTTTTAATATTAATTATTGATTATACTTTTTAGCATTTGACTAACTAACTATACCTTCTAGGATTAATTTATCTAATTTTTTTCTTGCATGAAATTCACGTACTCGTTCAGCTATAGAGATCATTTGAGAAGGACATGTGGCAACTAAAGAATGAAGAAATAGGGTCTATATCATCTTCATAGCTCATCTAACGAATGTAACTCGTCAAACAAGCAAAATTCTCTAGAAGGAAGAGATTAATTGTAACTTTTAAAATTCATACAAATTTGCCTTGCTAGCTCGACTAACAAGCAAGTTTATTGACAAATGATTTTTAGTATTTACGAAGAACTTGTCAAAATTTGACCCATGAATTTTGTCTACCCTTCTTAGATTTCAGTGTCTAAATGTATAAATTAAAATTATAAAAACACTAGTAAAAATATAGATACTTCATGTCTTTATCAGTAATTTTAAAAAAAGTTAAAGAAAATAGTAACAATAATTATAATTTAAAGGTTCATAAATGAAACAATTATATATAAGTGTAATTTAGGAATTAATAAAAAATGTGTATACCAAAAATAATAATTATCTTTATTAATAATTATAAATAACAAAGCACCGTATTGCATTGCAATAAAACATAGAAGAAACAAAGCCACAATATGAATAACAATATGAAAATGAATAAAAAATTAAAAAGTACACCGCCTATAAATATAAGTGTTAAAGTACACACAAAAAATATAGAAAAAGAACAAAAATGTCTCTCGTAATGCTTCATCATCATCTAAGGAATTATGATAAAAATAAATTGGGTAATATGTATTTTGGTGAATGGGAAAACATCGCATGAATCAGCAATGAAATTCATCAACTTACATCACGATAAAGACTAAATCAACAACCTCATATTTTTCATTATTTGTATTTCTGACTTCCAATCAATATATATTTTTACAAATCAAGTTTCAGATTACTCTACAAATCAAGAAATATTTGGAATAATGATATTAGCAAGATTTCAAGGCAGCACGAAGAGTGCCAGTTAAATAATGTATTTCTAAGTTAGTCTGTTTATTTTAATAAAAAAAATGTTTATAAACTCTTGTACTTGAAAAATGCGACAAATAAAAAAATTAAATATATTTTTATTCTTTTAAATTTACATAATTATTTTTTTAATCCTTTAAATTAAAATATGTTTTTATTAGTACTCCGAATTTTTTGAAAAATTACTTTTAGTTCATTTTATTCTTCACATTAATGATGTCATAATTTGTAATGATTTTTTACTTTAGGAATAATTTTTTTAATTTCATTTCTTTAAAAATGATATGTAATTTAAAATCACCAAAATATATAAAAAAATCGTCACAATTTTACATTCATATTTTTACTTTTCTTCTTTAAAACTACTAGAATATGCAAAAACGCCACCAAATCATACTATGAGTCAAATATTTTAACAAGTTTAAAATCACTAGAAATAATTTTTTATAAAATTGAATTGAAAATAAATAAAATTTGACAATTAAAAATCATCACAAATTATGAAATCATGAATCAATAAACAAAGAGAAATTAAAAATAAATTTTTGAAAATTTGAGTGACTTATAAAAAACAAAAAATATTTTAAGGATTAAAAAAATAATTATCTAAATTTAAAAAACTAAAAACATATTTATATCAAAATAAAAATTCAATTAGATAGCGTTTCAGATAAAATCAGCTAATAGAAGGACATGCATTGAAACTTCTATTATGCAGACAAATTACCGAAAGAAAAGATAAAATATTTATTAATTAGTAACTTTTATCATAATATGTATAGTTAGAATGAAAAAAAGCATTTAAAGTAATTATTTAATGAACGAAACGTGAGGAAGAGGAACTCGCAAATATTGTGTTTTTTGTCATCATAAAGTCTCAAGAGCTTTAAAGAAATAAAAAAATAAAAAAAAACAACCACAAAAGTCTCAAAAGAGTCAAGAAGCTAAAATATTATAATATATAAACTATAGAGAAATGCTTACTTTTTTTTTTCTTATCATTTTGGGTTTTCTCTCCAAACAAAATATAAAAATGAGTAGTAAAACAAACTTATTTACCTATTATGGGTTGTTTTTTCCACATAAGATATAGGGTGTGTCATTATATAAGACACATCGATATGCTACATTTGTTATTTTTACAATAAATGTAAAAATTATTCTTTTACATCGATTAAAAAATAATCAACATAGTCCATTTTGGTATTTTACTTGGAAAAAAGTAAAAAATATAGAAAAGTCAAAAAATGCTTACAAAACTCTTATAATATTCTTCTTATAATTAACTAAAATTTATTACAAATTACAAATTTTAATAAATATCACTTCTTATTTAATTACTTTATTTCTTGATTTAGAAGTGAGACTAATCAAATTTATAATTTTAAATAAATTTAATGCTAATAACTAAATTAACTAATTTTTAATAAATATAAATTATTTAATTATGACTTATCTAGTATTTTAGTTTGTGCATTATAAGGGATGTATATTTATTTTATATAATTAAAATTTATAGTAACATATATTTTTAATGGCATAATAAATACATGTTTTGAATTATAAATAATAATATAGTTAAAGTTTATAATAAATATATTTATCCTTTTCATTGGTTTTTGATAATGGTGTGCACTAGCATAGCATTACTTAGTAATTCTCGACATTGGTTTTTGATTATAATATCTTTTCATTGTCTTTTTTATTACTTTGTTTAAAATGTAAGGATAAACAACTTCATTTTTCTAGCATATAACATTTTTGTGTGTGTATATAATAGCAAAAATTACGATTAAATCTAAATTTTCACGTAATTATCTCAACTTTCACCACTAGACTAACTTTAACGAGTTGTAATACATAACATTGTAGCATCTTTAATATAATAATGTGATTTAGTATTATATGTCCGGATATAATTTCTATAGCATCGATTTAACAAAAAAAAAGAAGAAAGTTAATAAATTGTGTATGTAATTATTATTTTTGTCTAAAATATTCTTAATTGTCTCTTTTACTCTCCTATAAAGATTGGAGAAGATGAATAAATTTATAATAACGTTAATAAATCTTAAAAATATTATAATTATAACTAAATTTAATGCTAATAACTAAATTAACTAATTTTTAATAAATATAAATTATTTAATTATGACTTATAATTAGGGACAGAAAAATAACACGTGTTTTATGAAATTTGAAGGTGTCGAAATTAATTATCCACTGAGCTAATAAAAGATATTAACACACTATTAAGAGATGACATAATAACCATTGTATTTTCTTATTTGTGAAAATCATACAGTAATAAGAATAGCTTTATATTTACTATGTTAGAATAAACACACTGGTAGCACCCCACCAAAAAGTTATTTAGCTGTATATTTTATTTAAATCAATTTAATTAATTAAGGACGAAGCATTCGTAGGACCTAAGTTTCAATGAACGGATAATATGCATTTTGGTGAATGGGAAAACATCGCATGAATCAGCAATTAATGGAATTCATCAACTTACATCATGATAAAGACTATATCAACAACCTCATATCTGTCATTATGTCAGTTTCTGAATTCCAATCAATGCATGTTTTCATGTACAAATCAAGTTTTAGACGCTATGATCCTTACATCATTCGCTATTTTTCAAAATGTTATAAAAATATTTAGAATAACGCTATTTGCAACATGATTTTATAAAAAACATATATAATGTTGTCTTGACAAATAGTTTGTACAATAATCCATTTTATAGAGTGCACTAATAGTCTCATATGGCTATAAAAAAATAATAGAGTAAACTCATATAACACGTCGATTGAGTAGTGAAAATATATTATCCTTTTCTTATTGGCAAGGAAGATATATCATCCTGTAAAATAAACAAGTGAAGATTATTGCCCCCTTTAAAGTGTGGCTTCAAACTTTCATCCACACACACACATATTTGTAAATTTAAATATTTATTTTTAAATAAAATTTATCTTCTTTTTTTATTACATCGCGTAACATATTCATCAAACATTTAATCTATTTTAATTTATATTTTTCATTATTCACAAATATTACTTCTTAAATTTAGTTAATCCTAACTTAAATTTGAATTGATGTTAAATTCAAAATCATAATACACTATATTAAAAGTTAATAAATCTACATTTTTAAGACACCCAAATTTAGTCTATTAAATTTCAAATAAAAAAAATAAGATTTCTAATATTAAATTTGAAAATAATCTTAATTTATCACATCATATTAAATTAATAATACAAACAATAATCTTAATTCAAAATTCAAAATTTTAATTTATCATATCATATTAAATTAATAAACATAAAGTTGTTGTCTCTTAGATCTAATAATTTATTTTCATAATTTCTTGATCATTTCTGTAGTTTTATCACTTTATTTTATTCTCATAACAAAATAGAATATTTATTTAACAATGAAGATATCTTCTGTTATACTTTAATTATACATTTTTAAACATTATTTAATAATAATAATTTTTAACACACATTTTTAGATTTACTTAAAATAAAAACTCATAATTTACAGAAAACTTATTAATGATCAACAAACAAGTTTCTGGAAGTATATTAGTGTGTGTGCATATAATATCTTAAAAATCAAATCAGATACTACATCAATACGATCATGATTTAATTGGTGTAATTCATTTTTAAATTAGAACCATTACCAATGAACAATCTAATTAGTTTAACTCACGAGTTGGATCTGGTTTATAAAACATTGTCTAAGAACAACAAAAATGAAATCACTAAACAAAGAAATGGGACAAATTCCAAAAGTAGAGCCGGTGTAATCACATTGGAATCAGCTTCAATTATCTATGATGGTCACATTCATCCAATAGAAAAGTACAACTACTAAATAGAAAAATAAAAAAAATGAAAGAGGCCTATAATAGTGCCCTCCATTTAAAAAGCTAGCTTGCTTAGCTAACACTAGCAGTACTACTAGTAGTGACCTTTGTTTTGTGTTGGTTGTGCAATGCAAGAGGCAAAGCTTCAAAATTCCAAATCAATTGAGGAGTCACCACCACCCAACTCAATTCATTTCACTGCTTAGATGGGCCAAAAAAGATTTATGTGTGTAAGGTATGCACAGAGAAAATAAAATAAAAAAGCTAAAAAATGATGTTTGTTGATTTGATGCAGTTGGGGGACTGAGCAAGTCACAATAAAACACCTTCCTGGGGAGGGCCCCACGTAGTAGGGTAGGAACAAACGCCAAAGGTAGCATTTAGTGACAAGTCCCTAACAAGGACAACACTAAAATAATGGGCAGATTTCATTTTTTGTAGGGTGGGATCTTTTTGGGCCTCTTGTGGGCCCTCACTCGATTAGGACCATCTGTCCCTTTGTGACCGGCAGCTTCCCAAAACACGTGAATCTGATTCCCAGTCATCCCCTCCTTAAATCCCAATCTCTCCAATTTAATATCATCTTAAGATTGATCACCTTTTAAGTGATCAATCAGATAAAACATTAGCAAAGTTTTATATAGAAAATATTAGTAATCACTGTTAAATGGATACCCAAAGGATACATAACTACATGGATAAGCTCACACTAATCCATCAATTTAGGATCTAATTGGATTCTTGAAGAGATATTGAGAGAAGTTTTTTAGAATATAATATCAATTCATACAAATATAAAAGAAAGAGTTCTCTTTGATTCAAACACTCTTAACTCATATATATATAAAAAATAATTAATTTTATATCAATTGAAAAAGTTAGTTCATCATTTAATTTTACTAATTTCAAATAAAAAATAAGATTATTTCTAAAATGTCATTCATTTGAAATTTGTTATCATGAATTAAAAAAGTTATTGGAAATAGAATTAGAATTAAATAAAAAGTATTTTAAAAATTATAACATAAAATAAAATAAAATAAAATTATTTATATTTAAGTTCAACATATAATATCACTTTTTTTTACTTATATATAAATTCTGAGAAAGTATTTGACAACAACACAATGAAATAAACTTCGAATTCTTGTTAGAAAAGTTGCTCACCTTTAATACTAGACTGTATCTTGAATAACATCATCTTTGAAGGAAAATAACTGTAAAAAAGAAATATTGTGTTGATGATTAATATTTCATCATATTGGTTGATATTACACATAAGTACGATTACAATTGCCATTTGGTGCCGTTACAAACACTTCCAAAACCTTGATATTGCGTCAAAATTGTGGTTATGAATATTTTTTTCAAAACTTTGCAATTGAATTTCATCAACTAATTATGTTTTTTTTTTATTTTTTTTATCGTGTTTCTTATTTTTTTGATCGGGAACTAATTAGGTACTTTATCTCCTAGTTTATTAATTTAATTTCAATTTTGATTGGTTTTGAAGTTGTTAATGTTATCGTTTAACTATTTGTTATCAAATAATCAAAAGAATAACATCGATGGTTTTCCAATCATTTTTTTTAATGATGTGATAATATATGGTTAAATGATATTATAAAAATAACTTTACTGTTTGGCCTTAATAAGGTCTAAGTAGTTACTAGAATGGACCAATTGCTTTAGTGAGATTTGATTTTGCTAAATTATAATGAAATTTTGTTGGAATAGAGTATACATAAATTATTAATGAGAACTTATACAATCTTAAATTTTATAAATACTTTGTTTTTTATCAATTTTTTTCATTGTAATACATTCTGTTCTTGCACATGAATCTGAGCATTTTATATCCTTTAAAATATGAACACGTTTCCTTAAAAAAATACTAATGTTGATGGCCAAATTCTTTAATAATCATAGTAACCTAGTGGAGTAGGACTTACCACCTGAGTAATTATAAAAAAAGGAGAGAAAATAAAATAAAGAATTAGAAAGGATGCTTCTACCTAGGAATCTAAGCAACAGTTAGTGAACATTTTACCTAATCAAGAAATGATTCGCTTTCGGTAGGCTATTATATAATAATAATAATAATAATATATTTATTTATTTTATCTTAAAAAAAACATCTATTGTAATGCAGGCTTCGGAATTCAGACACTAGTGGACGTGATCTGTGATGCGGAAATATCGTCCTTATTTCTTCTATGCTTCCTTGGCCTGCATTTGATTGCAATTTAAATCATTGAATAGTTTTAGTATTTATTAAAAAAAATATTTTTTTATTTTTATATTATATAATTCATTGACAACCCATATCATCGTTGAGAATGGCATTTATTCCTCTCTCTTTGAAATTGTCTGTGCCACCCACCTATTTATGGATCATACTCCGCTCCATGAAATTGACTAATTTTTCTTTTTCTATTATGGATTGTGGAGTTATTCAATTGGATCACCTCTCACCCTATGCTTAGATAGACAACCATTTTCTTGACTAATTATTTATTTTGCAATGGATATGGTGACACCCAAAAATGTATGATCTATAAAATTTTCTATTTCCCATCAATTTGCCGTGTTGAATTTGATTCCCATCATATTCTTGGTGGTGGTTGTTTCCCATATTTTTAATTGGCATTTCCAACTATTGTACTTTGAAAT
>CM023955.1:35000626-35140254 GCA_013407115.1 Glycine latifolia
GTTAATGAGAATTAGTTTCTACACCCAAAAAAATCATCTTCTACAATGTGCCTGTTTTAATAATATCTGACTCTTTTAGGCTTATAATGGAATAACAGATAGTGACTTCACAACTTAGACTAGTCCCCACCTTGTCATCACACAACAAATGTGTAATATGAGGTTAACACTCCCCATGTGCTTATCATTCATTGATGTTATACAGGTATCATATCCCAGAAATTAATAATGACCCACATTAAATTAAACGGACACAATAATTTATTATTGTCACATACTGACAAGGAGTATATTAAAGGCTAGAAAGTAGAAAGTTCTTTCTAATTCTACCGTCCAAAAAAAATATAAATTGAAAAAAAAGAAGCTCTTAATTGAGAAAATTGTGGATGAGATGGAAATTCCACCCCACTAACTCTAATTCAACATGATCATGAACTTGAATGAGTGCTATAGCTATATAATATGATGTTACTAAAATCTAAAGATAATCCTAAGTAATGACACACCTTAAAATGATGAGCGATGAGAAAAAATGTAGTAGAGTACAAAAGTCGGTGTTCAATTAGTGATGCACAATGACAAATCATGGTGATGCTGAAATAGACAACCCTTGTTTGAAAGCAGTGTGTTAACTAAAAAACGAAAACATGGATATGCATGTGAAGCAGAAAAGTGTGTGCCACAGACATAAACATAATGCACACGTCAATACAAACAGACAGGAGATAACGTCGAAATGAGTGTCTTTTAGTTACGGATCCTAGTGGTTTGCATGCTTTGAAACTTGAAAATGACTTATAGTAGTATATGAATAGGGCCACTAGATAATTGATCCATTATGTGTAATCCTTGAAAAATGATTTTTGATATTTCATTTTCGTTCTTACTGTTTTAACAAATTTCAGATTATTAAAAGACCCCCCCACTGTTTAAGTCTTTAAATAAGTATATGAGAATGTAATTTATTAGTTATATTAGTCTATAATTCAAAAAAATATGTTACTTAAATGAAATAATTGAAAATTATTAAGTTGTTAAGTTTATAAACTTAATATGAAGTAATTGTAAATCTCAGATTTTTATTTATATTTTTAATTTAAAAGACTAATATGATAGTGGGTCACACATTCACAAATAAACCAAAACAGTGGTTTAATTACTAAAAAAATTGATTTTTTTTTTTGAGATAATGACTATCCCTTGTCTATGAATTTTTTGAAATTGAGAATTTATAAGATAGAGTACTGACACTGAGTGATATCAGTGAAAGCAAAAATTCTATTCCCATTGAAAATCTGGGGCTAATATTAATCACATTATTTATTTTTGTTTGAGAGGGAGAAAGAGAATTAAAGGCCCTAAACCGATAACAGTTGATAGGATTTTGATTGAACAACATTAATATTGAGGGGCCAGTGATGTGCATGCAAGAAAAGTCAGGGAAAGAAAGAAAAGAACCACTTGAATTTGTTATGAGAATCAAAGAGTGAAGTGGAAGCTTGTTTTTGTCTTGATAACTATTGTGAAAGCACTGTGCACGTGTAGTACCTGACATTTTTTCATCAGAGTAAGAAATTAGCTGTACCCATTTATCACCATTCAATCAGACATTTTAATATCTAATTTGCAATTAAAGCTTTTAAGAATAAAAATAGTCAATTTATAATTTTTAGCTGGGGTGAGAGATATTATTTATGAAAATTTGAAATTATCATGTAAGAGATAGGACCCTGAAATAGATATTCCGACCTTCAAGTAGTTCACAAGTTATAAATGCAATCAAAATAATTTGATTGGAAAGTCACTGGAATTTGGTACATGAGCTTATATAAGTATACCAAAAACAAAAAAAATACTACACTCAATTTTTAGTGACTCATGACCTTTAGTTTTTTTTTTTTTTTTCAATTATATACTTGCTGTCTAGTAAAATGATCTTAAGAGACAAATCATAGTATCCCAGTAGATTTGCTGTCTAGTATTAGATAGGTATCTATCTATGTGACCATTTGATGAGGTCCACTTTGGAAAGTAAGGATTACTATTACTACTTGGTGATAGTGTAGAAGCACTCAAAATATATTTATATGTGTGGGGTACAAATTAGACACATCAAAATTCAGAACCTACCTGATAACTATGGTAAGTATAATACCTCAATTGATGGCTAAGGATTTAATTTCCAAATGCTTTTGCTCCACTGAATCGTAGTTCAATTCATATGTTGAATTGGGTGTATGAATCATTACCTGAAATGAGAAAAAAGGGTTCAAATAAATAATAAAATTACAACGATGGACATTGGTGCAGATCTAAAAATGAATATAGTAAGCTTTAAAAAATTAATAGTAGCAGGGAATAAATAAGCTCCTTTATTCTCTGAAGTGTATCATATCACATCCGGATACAAATTGGAAGAATTTGAATGACTACAAATCCACCAATGCATAGAGAACATGCAGGAGTCCCTAGTTTAGAGACAATTCATAAAAACTGGATTCGCGTGCAATAGTTTCTTATCAATCAATGTTCCATATATAATATTCCAAGTGGAACCTCGTGCAGTAATATTCTGTGACTCTTTAAGTTGATGTTGCTCCTTTAAGTATTAGTCTCTTTTCCAATTCATGCAAAGCAAAAGAAAAGTAAAACAAAAAGAAAAAAAAAAAAAAGGTCTTCAATCTTCATTTGATTTGAATTCGTCACGTGCTAATGGTCATCTTTCTTAAGTGTGTCACAGAAGTGGCTAATTAGTCTCAAAGATGCTGTAACAAAACTTGTTCATATTATGGTATAGGATTCTTGTAACTATATATACTTATATAGTTATGCAACTTGCATAAGCTTAGTAGATGAAGTGGGGTTGATTTCTTAAAATATTTTTGTTCAATCTGATTTAAATGGATCCTGCTCATCATGCAAGACCTGAACATATTCACAAGAACCACTTCAACACTTGACTTGTGTGCAAAATCATTCATATGTATCATGACGTTAACAGTTGTTACTACAAATCTTTTTATCCGTGAAATGTTTGGCCAATCTTCCATTTGCCCATTTTTCAACTTTGCATATTTTAAAATCGATTATTATCTATTTTTTTGGGTGCATGTTAAGGATGAATACCATTGTTGAATCCTTATGTCAAAATCCCAACTTTGGATTCATTGAATGGACTCGTTTATTCCTTTAATCCATTATTTAGGGAAGAATACGTTTAACAAGGAGTTCATTAATTAGAGGAGCCATCATTCAGTTCAAACATTCTAAAATGTAGTCTGGTCAAAGATCACGATTCATAAACAGTAATCAAAAGCTTTAATATATTAATATAAGTAGTTTTCACAATACTAAACTTGTAGTTTGGGAATTGAGACCTTAAACACAAGAATCTCAATTGTGTAATTCAAAATTTCTCACAATCTTATTTAAGGCGTATTATAGATGAAAGTCATTGCAGTTTTACATCATAACATTACATACAATGTTTTACACTTGTGATGTAAAACAGAGATATCAAGAAATTATTAGATAGTTCCCGATCATTATGTATTTATGATTCCGACCTGATCAATCTCTACATGACACACAATTTAATTTTTTAATTTATAAGAAAGAATTAATAACGCTGAATTATGTGTCATGAAAAAATTAGTTGAAACCATGATATTCTTGAATTATATAATAATTTCTTTGATATATCAGGTTCAATGTTAGGAAACCATACCAATCTTTTGATTATGGTAAAGACTAAAGAATAGTACATTGAATAGGGTTCGCCATGGTCATGGATCCCCCCACTTGAATTAATAGGGGAAAGAACTAAAGAAGACTACTATGATCAAAAGATATGATGGTTGTGCAAGTAAGCAGACCAAAAGAAATCCTCGAAAATGAGAGAAAATGGTGCAATAATGTCAACCATTATAAGCAAGAAAAAGTGGCTGGGGTAGCTAAGGCCAATTGGAGGAAAAGATGTAACAATGAAGTCCAAAGTAAGAAAGCTCTTCAGCATGTTCAACCCACACCATTTGGACCAATAAAAACAGACACCATTAATCATGATACTTTTACATTGTCCATCCATAGAATACAATACTATAATCCTCTCTATCTTCCCCACCTCCAAAATCACATAAAAAAAGTAAGCAATATTTCATTCGAGAGGAGTTCAATCCAGATCACTAGTGCTTGTAAATAGTTCTTTTAATATTCCAGAGATTGCGAACATGCTTTCGAACCACTAGCCACAAAACATGACCATTGCATGTGTATAGAGAAAATGCGATATTTCTGTTGGATCAAAAGTAGCTTCAGAATGTGCATAAACAGTAGCATCCATTCAAAAGTAGCTTGAAAATCTTGTTTTGTTTATACAGGCTGTTCTGTTACATGCTCCTGTCAAAATGGCCTTAATGGCTGGGCCATGGACCACATTCTGTATTGAGAACTCTCTTAAACAGTACAAAGAATCAAATCATATGAATGATTGGCATTGGTGATTACAGAAATGTGCTTTATTTTATTTATTTACTTTTGAAGTTTTGATGATTTTTTTTAATGTTTTCACTATATATTTAGGCTCCAAGCTTGAGCCAGCAGGCCCAGCACCCAGAAAATTAATTCCTCTCAATGTATCAAATTAATATTAATATTGATATGAGGAATGCATCATTAAAACTGCTTAAGTAAAGATCTAGGGTATGCTTGTTTCTTGTGTTTTTAAAACTGTTTTCTGTTCTTAAAACAAAAGAACAAAGAAAACTTTGAAAAAAGTAGTTTTTGAAAACTGTTTTAAAAAATAACATCTCTTCAATTTTAAAATAAAAAACTAGAACATCTCTTAAGTTGTTTTTTTTTTTTTTTTTTTTACTTTCAGTTTCTATTACTCATATTTTTCTTTGCACTTCAACATCTTCCCTCACTCTTTCTCTCTAAAAATTAGCTTTTGAAAATAGTTTCTAAAAACTAGGAAAAAAAACACAATCAATCACACCCTTTATCTTAAGCTGAAACAAGCTATCTAGATTCTGGACAACAGCAGTACTTTAGAACCAAAAATACATAGCTTGCAGTTGTTATACTCTTTTTGAGTGTATTATGTGTTCATGAAAGTGTACCTTCATAATCTTTTACTTCCACTTAAAAAAATGTACTATGCCTTTTTAAATTGTATCACTGTATCACAAGATACCAACCCTTCAAGCTGTAACTGTTAATTGGTTAGTGTAAAATATGACAGCAATTTTCGGTAAAAGTATGCTGATTATCTAATGAACCAAAAACATAATGAAATAAGAAAATCACATTGAGATTTCAAAATTATGGAAAAAAGTGGTTCCTACATTCTTACCATACATGTATAATATGTACTGTGGTTTTGAGCTTCCTTCTCAAAGCAATGATTCTGATAAACTTGGATGCTCCAAGTACAATTGTAAACACAGAGGTTCACTACTAATTGACTTGATAGGGGTTATAAGTGAAGGCTGATGCCACTGTTTTGTGTCAGTTGAGATCCACAAGTCTGCTTCCTTGCTTGTACCAGTCTCGGGAAGGGATCGAAAGTAAGCAGTTATCTCCCACCTGCAATCTGTTAGGACAGGAAAGAAAATGTTTAAACCTATGTTTCAGTCTATACACACCAACGGACAAAATTCAGCATGAGGGTTGCACTTAATTTATCAAAGAAGTTACAAAACACCTCCACTTGATTCAAAACTAGCAATCTATATGATTATGAACTGAAATTGATGATAAGATAATGGTATGCCAGTGACCAGATGATTTTGTGAATGTGCACGCATACATGACACTTGTTCACACACACAACAAAAAAGGGATAATTGCGAGTTTACAATAAAAGGAGCACAGCATTAAAAAAAAAAGGAAAGTCAAAATTGTATCTCCAGTCTCTGTTATGGTTAATGTGCAATTTTAGTTGTCAATAATATCTTCCAACAATGAAATCCCCTTATTTTTCTAATTAAAAATAAATAAACTCAAGTCTGTCTGTGAATCTGCCATCCATTTCCGCAAAAAGTTAGTGACATCGCCAACAATTTACATACATGGAAGACGCTTTATTGTGTTGCATCTTAATGAACACACTGATAACTTCAATCTATTTAAATTACTCAACAAGTCAATAAAATAGATTAAATAAAAAATGGTGAATTTAAGTAGATTAAAGTCATCAGTAGGTACACTAAGGTGCAGTAAAGTGTTTTGCTACACAAGTAAATCATTGGTCATGTGACTAACTTCTGTTATTAGTTGGATTAGAGTTATACTGACACGGAGACTTGCTTTTATTAATTAGGAAAATTAAGGGATTTGATTGTTAAAAAAATTATTGGGAGACAAAAATCATGTCATTCATATTAGAGGGACCAAACGTGCTATTAAGTCAAAGGAAAACAAGAAGCAGATCAAAAGAGAAACAGAAATCTTTGCAGCAAGCATGATTATACTAGCATTTACCAGGAGGAAGCCCTTTAGAAAGAGATTCTGAGTTTGACAGTTTGATCAGAAAAGATCTGAGAGAGAACTCAAGATCAACCTCTTTCACCTCTGAACTATAAGATTGGTTCATTGCAAGCTTGAATACAAATTTCTCCAGAGGAACATTGTCAGCATTGAAGAAAATAACAGCCACTCTCTCCACCATTCCCTAGTAAATGGAAGGTAAGGGATAAAAATCAGCATGCCAAAAGAAAGCAGTTGCAAGGAAAGTGGGATATGACTGGATACTGGACCTTCAGTCAACTAATGACTTATTTAAATTTTTTGCAAAAGAATTAGCCTACATCACATAACTTTCATCACAACATGTAATTATTTAATGAATCCTGCTGAAAACAAAGTGTTTTTTTTTTTTTAATGAATTTTTTGGTACAAAGTGTTTGGGCTATGTTGTCATTCTTCTGTTATGAGCTGCATACTTGATGTCATATTTATACCTCGAATATGATCAATCGATGGAGTAAAACTAACTAGGAGGTAACTAGAAGCTAACTTACCACCTAATCACTAGCTAATTGACACAATTACAATTGACCAAGTGCTAATAATCTACACATGAACCCCCTGTCCGGTACAGAGGGCGAAGAAGAAACTGAGTTTTTAATTGAAGAGAAAATAAACATCACATCAACATTAACAATATCTTTAACCCAAGTTAATTGGGATCGGTGGTAGATGAATCAAATGATAGATACAAGGAGGTTGAAAAAAAAGAAGATAAAAGCAAAGAAGGGAGAAAGAAGGAGGGGGGAGATGAAAAGAAAAAGAACTAAAAAAGGGACCATATGGAACATAGAGATAACAACAGGTCTAACTCTCCACCAAACTTATAGTTTTTCTTCATTCCGTCTTAAGACACACCATCCGCCAATCTATATCCCATTCCATTAGGTTTTGCTTAATTACCTTTTCCCAGGTAAGTTTCGGTCTACCTCTACCTCTCTTTGTGTCGAACTCTTGGTAACAAACTTTTGTTTTTACGGGAGCATTCAAGGGCGTCTCATTATATGCTCAAACCACCTCAATCTATGTTCCCTCATCTTTTCACTCACCGATACTACTGCTATGTTTCGTCGAATAAGAAGAAAAAATAAAAGAAAAGAAAATTGTGAAAGTTTGTTTCTAAAAGTCAACTTTTTTTTTCATTTTCTCTTCAACCAAACAAAAGAAAATGCATTGTTTTATTTTCTTATATTTTATCTGCTCTCTATTTTCTCTCGTCCTCCAAACATACTAGAATGCTTATGTTTTAACAAAACATTTCACTCAGCCTAAATTTAAAGAAAAAAAAGAGGCTAAATATCTCCTATGCAGTTTTATAGAAGATGCCATGAAACACAGTTCTCAATAACGATGACAAATGAAACATGAGAAATGTAATATATCACAACCTGCAATTGATTCTTTTATAAATAAGCATTGTAAGTAAAAACATAGATTCTCAATAATGATGCTAAATTAGGCATCATAACATATACTAGTTGATCTACTGATGATGTAATGGTAAAATAGTCACCAGCTTATACGATATGCATTTTTATTTCCTTCTTAGTAAAGACTTTGTAGATATGTAAGTGGGGGCGAGAGAAGCTCGAAGTACGAACCTCCAGATAACTACAAGCTATTAATTTATAATTTGCAAGTCCTAAACCTCTAAATCTATTGATGAATTTTATATTTACTATAAAGAAAACCTTATATTGCCATCTCCAAACAACATGCACAAGATGCACCCATTTGTGATATTTCATGAATCATGATCATACATGACATTGGTAGTAGCGACCAATATTTGATTATTCAAATCCAAAGCAAGCAATCCACAAGTTAACAACTACTCATAAAAGATTTGAGTATTAAAAAGAAAGAAAGAAATATTTTCAAATTACCAAAGAATACCAACATTTTGTATAAAGGGTAGAAGCCCTGAAACAGTGGCATGTATGTAATATCTAAGCTGAGGATGGCGAGCCGTTTGAACCACCACATTAATATACCTTCTCCGCTCAAAGGCACCTTTTCCATACCCACAAAAATTAATTCCAATCAATTTACACTGTCTACTTGCCAATAGAAGTGCATTGTGCAGTCAAAATCATTGTTTTTCATTTTGCCACAAACCAAACAGCAAAAGACAAGTAAAAAAAAAAAAAATGTATGCAAGAACCAACCAACCAGAAGGATAAACTCCTTTGAGAAAAACAACAGCAGTAATAGCCACCTCCAAAAATTCAACCAAAATCCTAGCTATTTGGCCTGCAAATTTCCATACAGAATCATAGTAACTCCAAACTACATAGTACATACTCATATATATAAAATAATTAAAAATAAAAACTTTCATTGGTTAATTTCACACCTTGTGGAGTTCGATTCTGTCTTCGCTCCATCATCTTCATTTCTCCACATTCAAATTCAGTTCCCCATCACACTCCAATTGAACGAAACAAACAACCCTTTTCCCGAAAAGACCGTGAAAACTATCAAAAATATAAAATTGCACTGACCCGACCCGAATTTAATTCGGATCACATAGCTTCTTAAAGGGCCGTTTTATGACCCGACTCTTCGTCTTCTTTCTTCTATTCTAAAATATTCTCCTCCTTGACTCCGTCACTGCCACCAACTACGAGATTTTGATTTTCCATTGACGCGTGAAATGGCAGGTGATATTTTCAATTTCCCTCTTTTTCTGCGTTTTCCGAGAGAATTGGATTTTCGATTAGGGTTTTGCTGAATCGTTTCGTTGGGTTTTGATATTGGCTCTGAAATTTGAAATTGGAAGGGAAAAGCAACGAAAAGAAGGGAGGAAGAAGAGGGAGAGCGTGCGTGGTGGTTTTGGGAGACATTGGACGAAGCCCTCGAATGCAGTACCACGCTCTTTCACTCGCCAATCAGGTTTTTCTTTTTTCTCTTTCAATTTCTATAATTTCCTTTAATTTTAGCTTAATTTGATTTGATTATCCTTTTTTTGTTCATTCTTTTTATGTCGGAATTCATGCGAGTATTTGGAGTTAGTTGTAAGTTTGGCAGGACATGGATCATGGCATAAGTAGTAGTAGTTAGTGGCTTTTGAATAATTCTTCTTTTTCTAGCTTTGATTTGAGAAAAGTTGTGAATGGTGATTTTTTTTTTTTAACTTTGGAAGTAGGATCATACCAAAATTCTGATGTCTAGGTTTCTGCACTGGGTGTAAATGTGTAATAGATGTTCTCTTTTTATGAACATGATTAGGTTATGTGTTTCAATTTTTTGTGCATTCAATTGAGAGCTCTTGAACTGGTAGATGTTGCTGTTAGATGTTTCTGAGACCCAGTTGATGCTCATAATTTCATTTTTTTTCTTTATCTGTAATTTAATGTTTGGGAAGTGCATGATGTTGTTACATATGGTCTCGAGTATTAATTTAATCACAGTGGCTAACTGGTTATTTGTTTTCTGGAACCTTACTGGTTTAGCCATGCAGTATTGATGTTGTTAAATATATGTGTGTAATATTGTTTGGAATTTCGATTTCCTCAACTGGAAATAAATGGCCCTTCTTTCCCTTGTAGGCATGATCAGTAGGTATTTTGCACATTTAATCATGATTCATGAGCTCCTTGTAACGTTTAAACATTTCAAATATTTATTTTATGTGTACTGTTCATTGATCTACTGGCTCTTCTATGTGGCATTGCAGGCTTCCCTGGAGGTTGACATTGTTGCATATGGAGGTACTGTTTCTGATTTCAAGATGTTTATAATGAATCATTAGAGTTACGTTTTTATTAGTATGGTACTAATTTTTTGTGCAGCATGAATAAATTTTCTTGTTTAATAATGATTTCGAACAGGTTCAGAGCCCCATACTTCACTTCTTGCCAACCCATCTATTCATATTTACATAATGGTATCAATGTTGACTAATACTAATCTTTTCTGGACAACTTATCCTCATATTTTACTAAAGTTGATGTAGAGTTGGAACTTTCTCAAATTTTCAGAAGCAGTGGTTAACAGCCAGTCAAAGCTTACCAAAGATACTTCAACCAATAATGCTTTTGTTGAAGCCATTGGTCCAATTTTGCATGCTTCTTTGGTTCCTTTGTGTAAAAATACCATCTCCTGATATTTTTATTGTCCAGGTTAGCCTTTTAGGGTTTCTTCATATTTTTCTCCCTCAACATTTAAGCTTACATTCTTGGTTTACTTGATAGATTCAATGATCCTTGTTCTTACTAAGTTAGACATAATGTTGGAAAACTTGTACCTGCAAAATTGATTGTTGTTTTGGATCTTACCCTTTCTTTGAGAAGCATCCATATAGCTAAATAGATAATAAAACTATCTTTGCCAAGTAGTTTGTGTTAGGTCAGTTTGAGCTACTAGAGAAATTATGTAGTGCCTAACTTCAGTATCTTTTTTCCATAGATGATGTTAGGAACTCTATACTTAAGGATATTTTATTAACTAATATCTGGTTATGTTAATTGTGTAATGAATCATTGATAAACAAAGCAAAATGATCATTGACCAGAGACGGTGACAAGTTTGATTTCATAGTTTTTTGCATCATTTATCTCATTCCTTTGTCTGTACAGAATCCTCCTTCAGTTCCAACCCTGGTGGCTGTAAAATGGGCTAGCTGGTTGAGAAATTCTTCTTTTGTGATAGATTGGCATAATTTTGGGTATACTCTACTTGCACTGTCATTGGGAAGAAATAGTCATTTTGTCTGCTTATATAAATGGTACTAGTTTAGCATTTTTTAAATTTTACTTGACGGTTTTATTTTTGGTCTGTAATGGCTTTGCTTTTTTCAAGGTTGCTGCTAATGTGGTTATTTTTCTTGGCTCCCATTAGGTTTGAGAAGCATTATGGAAAAATGGCTGATGCTTCTCTCTGTGTAACAAAAGCAATGCAGCATGAATTGGCTCAAAACTGGGGAATAAAGTAAGAGAGTCAACTCAAAGTTATAAAATGTTCTTTAACATAAAATTGTTGCTGTGATCTATGAAGAAAATTTGATGCTTATTTTTTAATTCTTAATTTTATAGTGCTACAGTTTTGTATGATCAGCCTCCTGACATCTTTCATCCAGCTTCACTTGAGGAGAGGCATAAGGTGATCTAGTTTAGTTGTTGAGTAACTCTGGTTATTATTAATTACCAAGCATTCTTAGAGATTTTCATATATAATATAGATATTTTACAGTTATTTTGCAGATTAAATGAGGACTTGTTTCGGTCTCTTGGTGTCAGAGATTGTGTTAGTAATGGTAAGATAGGTTTTACTTACATACCAGATATATATCAATCTTAGTCATTAGCTCATTTCTTTGTTAATATGCTTGCTTCTTACAGGAAATTCATTGGTTGCTAGCTGTCGCCAAAACGAGACTCTGTTTGCAACTGAGGTTGGTTCAAACATATATTTGAAGCCAAATCGACCAGCACTTGTTGTAAGCAGTACAAGCTGGTATGTTTATCCTATTATGAATTGCCTCCTTTGGTAACATTAAAATGGCTTTTATGCATGTTGTGATTTTCAGGAGTTTTTGTTTTTTCTTTATTGGAGACCTTGGTACAATACAGCTTTTTATCCTTTTAAAATATAGACTTTCTTTTTTCCTGCATATTATGAAGTTAGTCAGATGGACCTTCAGTGAGAAAAATGAAACAAAACAAGAAAAATAAAAAGCCGTAGAAAACCTCTGTTGACTGGGATAATCTTGACTTATATTGGTGGGCTACTTAGCCAAACTTGAGTGGTTTATTTGTATGACTTGTTCCACTTTTAGGACACCGGATGAAGATTTTGGCATTCTCTTAGAAGCTGCTGTAATGTATGATAGACGTGTTGCTGCCATATTAGGTGAAGATGATTCAGTAGATGAGGAGGTCATTTGGAAAGAAATATCTGATGGAAAACAATGTTTATATCCCAGATTGTTATTCATCATAACTGGTATAGTTATTGTTTTTTCATTCTTAGTTATTGGAAATCATTTGGAATTTTCTAATGAGGGATCTTCATTGATGAAGGCAAAGGTCCAGAAAAAGAGAAGTATGAGGTAAAAATAAAGAGAATGAAACTTAAACGTGTGGCATTTCGTACCATGTGGCTGTCAGCTGATGATTATCCATTACTGCTAGGTATTTTGTTTGTTCCTTGTTTTCAAATAGATTTTGGACTGTGGTGAAATTCTTGATTTAACAGTTTTGGGTAATTTCAGGATCAGCTGATCTAGGTGTTTGTCTGCATACTTCATCATCAGGATTAGACCTTCCAATGAAGGTATCCATTATTATATGTCAGTGTTAACCAAAGATGTGCTGTTAGCAATGTCTTTTCTTGGTTATATTGATAACTTGATTAACCTCCCTGTGAATAATCTGCTGTTTCATATCCTTTATGCCACATTGCACTCATAAGGTATCAAACTGTGATATGTTGATTAAGTGAGTTCTCCTATAAAATTATTGAAATCATCTAACGACATCTTCATATAACTTAAATGCTTCATTAGAATATATCTCCTTCTGTTCAGTCTAATATTAGTTCTATGTCATAACAATATTTTCTGAGCTAGTTCTTGTATGCATGTTCTGGCTAATTTAGTTCATTTTTTGTTGAATGGGTTAAGGCTTCTCACATTTCTTTAGGTGTTTGAGCTTTCCATTTTCTGTTAATTCTGCACCATGGGGATAGGTTCAAGTTAGATCTTGGTTTGAGTCTCTCATGGCTCTTCTTTATGTACGATATTAAATACTAGCTCTGTCTTAATTAATGTCTTGAACTTTGTATTGGATAGTTTGATAACTAAACCACAGGTTTTTTTTTATAATGATGTCAGCTTGTTGAGTATATTTCACTTTGAAAGTATTTAAAAAAAAAAAAACAACTATTGAGTGTTGAATCTTATTAATTTTCACTTTCAGTTTATTTTTAATTTTATTTTTTTGCTTTAACTGTACTAGGTTGTGGATATGTTTGGCTGTGGACTGCCTGTTTGTGCTGTTTCGTACTCTTGGTAAGCTATGTACTTTCTTGGAAAATTGTTTGTGACTTGTTCTGAAGTTGAAAAAAGTTGTTCTTTCCATTTATGGGTCAAAGTTTTTACCTTCTTGAAGCATTAGAGAACTGGTTAGAGTTGACAAAAATGGTCTTCTCTTCTCTTCTTCTTCAGAGCTAGCTGATGAACTTCTGGTAAGTAATGATTAAAAGCTTTAACTCCCTTATTTGAAAGTGGATTACATTTTTTAGATTGTTTAGTTTGTCAAAAACTTAAGCAAAGAGCATACTAATTTGGTACCCTGAATCCACACAGCTTCTCTTCAAGGGATTTCCTGGTGACTGTGATGCTTTGAAGGTCCTCAAATATGGTGCATTAGAAACTGGTTCTTCATCAAGGTGGGCTACCGAATGGGAAGAACATGCAAAGCCGCTGATAACTGAGGCAAGTTCATTCTTCTATGCACTATGTCATTATCAGGTCATCTACTCTCGTGGTAGTTTGACTGTTTGTGTCTCAGTGAGCAGTTCCTGATTTATAGGAATAGACAGAATCTTCAGATTCTGTTTTTTCTATGCACAGCTAGCAGTAGATATTTGTTCCATTACTTTAGGGATTCAATTGTTTAGTTATCTTTTTAAATAGAAGATTATCTCCTAATTTTTAGACCTAGACTAGTGTACAGCTGTATTCCTAGTTTCCTGTTTATACCACCACCTGTCGTTGGGGAAAAATGCAATATTTTTCTACATTTCTATTTGATACATGCGATTAACAATTGGTCCTACTCTTGCAGACCTAAAATAAGAGCATATGAATTTGCAGGTTATATCAAGATTTTGACACACTGTTGATTCTTAGAAGACATCTTTAACTTCTGAAATAGTATTGGATCAAGCTGTTGGCCCGATCCAATGGAGAGTTGAATAGTACTATGTGCTGATTGCATACAAATTTGATGAAGTTTTGGCAATTTCCAAGTCAGAGTTACCTTGTACAGAATAGTTATGCAGCAGGGTTTCCAACATATGTCTGTTTTTGACTTGCTGTGTATGAAGTTTGCAATAGGTGTTCTCTGTAAAAATTGGCTTTATGATTTAGGATTTCATTTTCTTTGAATATGACTTGATTCTTGGTCCATATGTTTCGATGAAAGTGAGGTTATTATACTAAAGCTTCTAGATAAGATTTTTCTGCTGAACTTAAGAGTGCAGTTTGATACCATGCTAGTTATACAAGCTTAGGACAACTCCCAAAATCTAGTTAACGAAGGGGAAGCTAAGATGCAACTTAATAAAGAGAGAAAGAAAAACCATTTGCAGTGTAACATTAAGATTGAGAAACTACGATTAATATCATGTAACATCAAGATTGAGAAATATAAACAAAAACTAGGAAAAGAAAAAAGAAATTATACTCTATTTGTTTCTAAGATAACTAACTTATTGACTTATCAAAGCTGTCCTCAAACTCAAAGAGAGGCCTCATTTCCACATCAAAGCCTTTCTTCCTTCTTATTTTTGCAACACGAGCAGCAGCAGGAGTGCCAGGTTCTAGTGGATTAGATGGCACCATATCCCAATGGTCAAATACTAACTAGAGGAAAGCCTAGCCCCCAGTTTGAGCCCTTAGTGATTCATTGAATTTAAATGACTTAATAACAGGCAAATATGTCTTGACATTGTAAAGTGGGGAGCTAGGCCTCTGGCTTTCCTTAAACACATGCCCTCTTTTCTGGTTAAGAACACTGTATACACCACCAAGAGCCTGTTCAAGTGCCTGTATTTCCACTAGATACACAGGCTCAAGAAGCCTCGATTTTGTATCAACATGGCTGCATAGCAGGCTCTTCTAGCAGTTGAAATGATCTGACCACCTCCTCTGTGAATGGCATCAGCATGAAGAATCACGTTACAAATCTTGAAGCAGACCCCTCGCATTTTCTCACCAGCCATTGGACCTCCAGTTGATGCTCCCTTAAACCCAGCAACAATTGAGTCTTTGATTTCATTGAGGTACTATACGCCCTTGCAAGTATCTACCACCATGTTGGGTCCTTTACCATCGGGGCCAAAGCACCATATTTTCTTGGCCAAATCCTTGTCCCAACCAAACTCTATTGACAATATTTTAGACCTATTTTTGGGGGCAACCCTTGGTCCAATCTTTTCATCATCAATAGCCTCTGCAAGTCCAGCCTCCATGGGCCTTGCTTCCATGTACAAGCAGTTGTTTTTGTTAGGTGACTTGCTCATCGCTGTATGGCAAGACCTCTCTAAAACAGTCTCACGGAAAGAGACAATAGGATCATATATTGAAATCTCTGCTCCATTCATAAAATCATCCTGCAAGTTCTTCAAGCAGACTTCAAGATGAAGCTCACTAGCAGCAAATATTATATGCTCTCCTGTCGCCGACAGTGTGCAGACCACCATAGGGTTTGACTTTGCTAAATGTTTTAGGCCCTCGTCAAGTTTCGGAAGGTCAGATGGAACCTTGGTTGTAGCAGCAACACTTACCACTGGTGAGACAAAAAACTTCATAGCTCGAATAGGGTGTGCATCAACTTCCTTCTCGTTTATCAATGTAGCATTCTTGGTGATGAAGTGGTCCAAACCCACCATAGCTACTATGTTGCCACAAGGCACCTCCTCAACTGTTTCTTGGTTTCTTTCCCATCCAGATTATAGTTCGCTGAACACTTTTAACATACATGTCCTTTTTCTCCCCTGAGACATAGTTTGGTCCCATGATTCTGACCTTCAAACCAATTGAAACCTTGCCAGAGAATACATGGCCAAGACAAAAAATCTACCTTTATTAGATGCCAGAATCATCTTTTAGACATAGAGCATAAGAGGACCTTCAAGATCACAGTTTCTGATAGCAACAACATATTGATCATCAAGGGGACCCTCATACAACTTCTCCACATGATATCGCTGAGCCCTGGCAGGAGAGGGAAGGTGATATATCATCATCTCCAGAAGGGCGCTACTTGCCAGTAGCCAACTTTGCATAACACACTTCATCAAAGCCTTTCTTGTCAACTCATTTTCCTCTGACTTCAAGTTCACCCCAAGCTTTTGCAACTTGGGCAACAGCTCATCCCTTTGGTCGCTCATGAAAAGTTCAATAACTTGTTTGATTAGTTTATAGCAGAACATAACAAAGTTGCGCTTGCACGTAGAAGTCCTGGTGTGCTTGTTAGTCCACTTTCTGATAGCAGAGTCAAAAAAATTCTCACCCCAAAGCCTAATCATCATCTTTGCGTCATCAACTCCAAACTTGGAAGCATACATCTTGGCAAAGTTGGTGAGTGTAAAGCCCCATCCATGCAAGCTAGCAGAAAAAGCAAATGTTCCATTTTCAGGGTATACCTGAATATCACCAAGTGTTGCATCTTCATAGGTTGCCATGATCACATTTGCACTCTCAACAACCCTTTGAAATGTAAGATATGCCTCCTCTGCATCAAGGTGGAGTTCAAGGAAGCACCTATCCATCTTGCTAACAACCAAAACAGGCTTAACCCTTTCTCCAACGGCCTGTCTCAGCACAGATTCTATTTGGACACGGACACCATCAACACTATCCATCTTGTTTTTAAATAATTTATTATATTCAAGAAAATTTAAATAAAGTAAATTTTATTTTTAACATATTTGATTTATTTTTACTTCAAACTAATGTGATATTAATAATCATTTTTTAAACTTTGAAGGTTAGAAAATTCTAAATATATGTGAATCCTAGTTTGGTTGACTTCGACCACTTAACATTTATTACTTTTTTTGGTTTGTTAATCAATTTTTTTTATTCCACTATATCTCAAAATTGTATCAAGGATGAAAATAAAAAAATTTTGGTAAGGGATGAAGATGTAAGTGAAAGATGGCTAAACTACTTTAACAAACTTTTTAATGGGAATGGCGACAAGAGTGAGGTGGATTTGGAGGATGTTTTTGATTATTTGAATAGAAGATTGGTCACATAATTAATGCACATGAAGTTAAGAAGACTTTAAAGAGGATGAAGAATAATAAAGCTTTAGGACTCGGTGACCTCCCTATTGAAGTGTGAAGAGACTTAGGAGATGTGACAATAAAATGGTTGATCAATCTTTTCAATAAAATTCTTCAAACAAATAAGATGTCTAATGCTTGGAGGAAAAATATGTTTGTTCCTATTTACAAAAATAAGGGAGATATCCAGAATTGTTCTAACTATAGAGACATCAAACTCATGAGCCATACTATAAAGTTCTGGGAGAGAGTTATTTAACATCGCCTAAGGAGAGAGACCAAAGTTTCCGTAAATCAATTTGGATTTATGCCAGGAAGATGTACCATGGAAGCTATTTTCTTGATGCGACAATTAATGGAAAGGTATAGGGAAAAGAAGAAAGACATACATATGGTGTTTATAAATTTTGAAAAAACATATGATAGAGTCCCAAGAAAAGTCTTATGGTGGACACGGTATTTCCTTATCACGGTAAGTGTTCACCAATGTTCAGCTCTAAGTCTTTATCTCTTTGCCTTATGGATTAATAAACTAACGAAAGATATTCAAGAGGAAGTTTCGTGGTGTATGCTTTTTGCAGATGATATCGTGCTTATTGAAGAGATCATAGATGGTGTTAGTAGGAAACTAGAATTATGGAGAAAAACTTTGGAGTCTAAAGAATTCACGATAAGCAAAAGCAAAATGGAGTATTTGAAGTGTGAGTTTTCGTGGGCAAGACATGGTGATCAAGACACAGTGCATCTACTTGGTCAAGACGTACCCAAGAATGATGTTTTTAGATACTAGGGATTAATTTTGCAAAAATGTGATGAGATTGATGATGATGTAAATCATAGAATCAAAGCAGAGTGGATAAAATGGCGGAGTGTATCGTGGTTTTTGTGTGACCGCAAAATTCCCCTTAAGCTAAAAGGAAAATTTTATAGAATAGCTGTAAGATCGGCAATGTTATATGGAGCGGAATGCTGACCAGCACATAGGCAACATGAGCATAAAATAGGGGTAGCAGAAATGAGGATGTTAAAGTGGATGTGTGGTTATATGAAGATGGATAAGATAAGAAATGATGATATTTGACAAAAGGTAGCAATGGTACCAGTGTGTAAAAAGATAAGGGAGCATAGATTGAAGTGGTTTGGACATGTTATGAGAAGACCACTGGATGCTCCCGTAAGAACAAAAGTTTGTTACCAAGAGCTCGACACAAAGAGAGGTAGAGGTCGACCGAAATTTACCTAGGGAAAGGTCGTTAAACAAGACCTAATGGAGTGAGATATAGATTGGCGAACAGTATGTGTGATATATGCCTTGTATCTCAAGCTATATATATAGTTAGTGGTGTTTTTTTAGACGTAACTGAAGGTGGTTATTAGCTTGCCTATATAAGGACCATATAACCTCTTCTTATGTACTCTCTATTCCATTAATTCAAAAGAGAAACTGTTGCCCGTGGATGTAGCTCAATAGAGTGAACCACGTAAACCTTGTTCTTCTTTTCTCTCCCTCTCTGTTTTTAGCTTTGTTCTTTTGCACTTGGTGTTTCTGTTTGCATAATCCTTACAACTGGTATCAGAGCTCGGGTTGCAATCCAAGAAGGGGATTCTACCACCTCATCTGGTGTCCTTAAAGGTTCCATCCTTCATCATTCTGTTCATTCTATCTTTTTCGCTGCAAGATTGTGCAAGAAACCATCAAGAACTATGGCTACTTCTCTGAGAATAGAGAAATTCAATGGCAAGAACAACTTCAATCTATGGCGCATCAAGATGCGTGCTCTGCTGAAGGAACAAGGAGTCTGGGCTCCTCTGACATCTGTCTCTGTGAAGAAAGAATCTTCTTCAACTCCGAAAGAGGAACCCACCACAGAAATGAAGAGAAACCTTGCTGAACAGGAAGAGAAGGCTCATTCATTGATCATGTTATCACTGTCTGATGAAGTTCTGTATGAGGTAGCAGACCAAGAAACGGCAAGTGGTTTATGGTTAAAGCTTGAAAGGCTTTACATGACAAGGTCAATCTGCAATAAACTACTTCTGAAACGCCGTCTGTTTAGCCTTCAAATGAAGGAAGGTATGCCTCTAAAAGATCATTTAGATGAATTAAACTCCATTCTAATGGAACTCAGAGATATAGAAGTAAAGGTAGAAGATGAAGATGCAGCAATGATTCTGCTAGCTTCTTTACCACCTTCGTATGAAAGCTTTGTTAATTCGCTGAGTGTTGGCAAAGAATGCATAACCATGGAGGAAGTTAAATCCAGCCTACACTCAAAGGAATTGAGAAGCAAGGCATCTGGAAACAGTGAAGACAACAGTGTTGTGGGTCTTATTGTTTCAAATTCATTCAAGAATGGGAAGAAAAAGAAGGATAAATGGAAGAAAAGGGGCAAGATTGATCCCAAGGACATTTGCAACTACTGCAAAGAACCTGGACACTGGAAAAAGGACTGCCCGAAGAAAAGGAATCAAAGGCCAACTGTTGCAGCTGTTCAGGAAAGCTACCAATCTGAAAGTGATCTTGTGCTTTCCATTAATGATCACCCTATAAAATTTGGTGAACATTGGCTCTTGGATTCTGCTTGCACTTTTCACATTTGTCCAAACAGAAATTGGTTTCATACATATGAAGATGTGGATAAAGGACATGTATTCATGGGAAATGATATGCCCTGTACTATTGCTGGAATTGGAACCATCAAAATAAAGATGCATGATGGAGTTGTAAGAACACTTACTGAAGTTAGACATGTTCCAGAATTAAGCAAAAATCTGATTTCTATGGGAACCTTGGACTCTAAGGGTTTCAAATGGGATGTTGAAGATGGCATCATGCATATCAGAAAAGGTTCCACCACAATCATGAAAGGAACCAGGAAAGGAACTCTATACTTGCTTCAAGGGTCAACAGTCAGACAAGCAGATGGAGTGTCTTTGATATCTTAATCAACCAAACAAGAATCTGATCATGCATGTTTGTGGCATATGCGCCTGGGTCATATGAGTGAAAAGGGTATGATGATTCTAACTAAAGAAGGTCTGCTGGGGAACAAAGAATTATAGAAACTCAAGTTTTGTGAGCACTGTGTGTTTGGAAAGCAGCATAAATCAAAATTCACAAAAGCCATCCGCACTACCAAAGCAATTCTAGACTATGTACATGCTGATTGCTGGGGACCCTCACAAGTTCCATCTCTTGGAGCTGCCAGGTATTTCTTATCCATCATTGATGATTACTCTAGAATGACGTGGATTTTCATAACGAAGCATAAGAATCAGGATTATAAGAAATTCAAGAGTTGGAAGGCCACAGTTGAGAACAGCACAGGGAAAAGGGTTAAATACCTTAGAACAGACAATGGTCTTGAGTTTTGCTCAGCAGAGTTCAATGACTTCTGCAATAAAGAAGGGATAGTAAGACATCATACTGTAAGAAACACTCTACAGCAAAATGGGATAGCAGAAAGAATGAACAGAACCCTTCTAGAGAGAGCCAGATGCATGCTTTCAAATGCTAAACTTGACAGAAGCTATTGGGCAGAAGCTGTCAACACAGCATGCTATTTGATCAATAGGTCACCCTCTACTGCGATAAACTGTATCACACCTATAGAAGTTTGGTCCAATAAATTTGCAGATTACTCTAAGCTGAGAATTTTTTGTTGTCCAGCTTATTATCATGTTAATGAGGGAAAGCTGAATCCTAGATCAAAGAAGGGAATTTTTGTGGGCTATGGAGAAGGTGTCAAGGGATACAGGATCTGGTCACCATCTGAAAGAAGGGTCATCTTAAGCAGGGATGTTGTCTTTGATGAATCTGTTATGGCAGACCATGATAATCAGAATTCTGTGTCAACTACAAAATCAGAAACTAACCAACAGATGGAGTTTCACACTGCTGGAAGTAACCACCAAGAAGAATCAATAAACAAAGTTCTAAATGATGTTCAGGAAGATTTCTCTGAAGAGAAAGAAGAAACTGATCCTTCAAGTCAGCATACAGATAAGGAAAGCATCCAATCTGATCAGTCCTCAAATCAGAGACCCAAGAGGATTAGCAAGCCTCCTGTGAGATATGGTTTTGAAGATATGACAGCTCTGGCTCTTCATGTGGCAGAAGAAGTTGATAATCCAGAACCTACCACCTACAAGGAAGCTATGAATGACATTGAAGCTGATAAATGGATTCTTGCTATGAAAGAAGAGTTAGAATCACTTCACAAAAATCAGACCTAGAAAGTGATCAAGAAGCATGAAGGAAGACATGTAGTTGGATGCAAATGGATTTTCAAAAGGAAATCTGGAATCCCAGGAGCTGAATCTATCAGATACAAGGCAAGGTTGGTGGCAAAAGGTTTCAATCAGAAAGAAGGAGTAAACTATAATGAGATTTTTTCACCTGTTGTGAGACACACCTCCATTAGGGTCCTTCTAGCTCTTGTTGCATGCAAAGACCTTGAGCTAGAGCAACTAGATGTGAAGACTACTTTTCTACATGGAACACTTGAAGAAGATATTCTTATGACTCAACCAGAGGGATTTATCACAGAAGGAAAAGAAGACTATGTCTGCAAGCTTCAAAGGTCATTGTACGGTTTGAAACAATTACCAAGACAATGGCATAAGAGATTTGACAGCTTCATGATCAGTGTGGGTTATAAGAGAAGCCCTTATGACTGCTGTGTATACCATAAGAAGGTGGAGCTTGAGTCCATGGTCTATCTACTATTGTATGTAGATGATATGCTTATTGCATCCCAAGATAAATCTGAAATCCAAAAGCTGAAAACTCTTCTGAGTAAAGAATTCGACATGAAGGACCTAGGAGCAGCCAAGAAGATTCTTGGAATGAAGATACATAGAGATCGCTCAGAGAAGAAGCTATTTGTATCATAAGAAGAATACATACAGAAGATATTGTTGCGTTTTGGAATATATAATGCTAAACCTTTGAATACACCTCTGTCTGCAAAGGATCAGTTGTCTACTATGGTTCAGTGTCACTCCAAAGCTGATCAGGATTTCATGTCTCGGGTTCCCTATGCTAGTGCAGTTGGCAGCCTCATGTATGCTATGGTGTGTACAAGACCTGATCTGGCTCATGCTGTTAGTGTGGTTAGCAGATACTTAAACCAACCACAGAAGGAACATTGGCAAGCTACCAAGTGGATCTTCAGATATTTGAGAGGAACTTCAGATGTTGGTTTGATATATGGAGCTGACACAAGTTGTTCCCTGGCTGGTTATTCAGATGCAGATTATGCTGCTGATTTAAATGGGAGAAGATCGGTTACAGGCTATGCTTTCACTTTGGGAAGTTCACTGGTAAGTTGGAAAGCAACTCTTCAATCATCTGTTGCTCTATCAACAACAGAAGCAGAATATATGGCATTGACTGAAGCTGCTAAGGAAGGAATATGGTTAAAAGGGTTGGTTACTGATCTTGGATTTCCTCAAGATCATGCATTGATCTACTGTGACAGCTTAAGTGCTATTTGCTTGGCCAAAGATCAGGTTCACCATGAAAGGACCAAGCATATATATGTTAGATACCATTTCATTCGAACAAAGAAGAGGATTAAAGTCCAAAAGATTGATACCAAGCATAATCCAGCAAACATGTTTACAAAACCAGTTCCATGGAACAAGTTCATGCACTGTTTGGATTTGCTGAATATTGATAAGTGGAAATAAGCCCTCTGTGACTGGCAGCAATTTTTTATACCAGATCTTAGCATGAGATTCAAGTGCAAGGTGGAGGATTGTGATATATACTTTGTATCTCAAGCTATATATATAGTTAGTGGTGTTTTTTTTAGACGTAACTGAAGGTGGTTATTAGCTTGCCTATATAAGGACCATATAACCTCTTCTTATGTACTCTCTATTCCATTAATTCAAAAGAGAAACTGTTGCCCGTGGATGTAGCTCAATAGAGTGAACCACGTAAACCTTGTTCTTCTTTTCTCTCCCTCTCTGTTTTTAGCTTTGTTCTTCTGCACTTGGTGTTTCTGTTTGCATAATCCTTACAGTATGTCTTAGGACGGAGTGGAGAAAAGTTATAAGCTTGGTGGAGGGGTAAACTCATTAGTAGTTCTATGTTCTAGTCGTTCCCTTTTTTTAGTTCTTTTTCTCTTCATTTCTCTCCTCCTCATTTCATCCCTATTTTATTTTAGCTTCTTTTTTTTCTCTCTTTTGTCTTATTTTCACTTTTTCTTCCCTTTTCCCTCTCTCTTTCTTTGTTTTATTTTCGAACTATCATAAGGTTCATTTACCACCGATCCAAATTAACTTGAGTTAAAGGTGTCGTTGATATCTCAAAATTGTACTAAGTAAGATATCTATTTAAAACACCATTTATTTACAAAATTGAAATATATTGCAATAAAATACAAAAAAAAAATAGTTAGTATTCAAATGTTTTTATTAAAAAAATTAAAATTTGCAAATATACTTCTAAATCACATTTTTTGATACATTCATATGAAATTATTCCCCTGTAGGTATAAACTCCTCACATGAGCAAATTGCGTGAAACCTATTGAAAAAAAAAAAAATCATCATACAAGTTGCAAAAGTCCGCCATGAACTCTTCTACCTTTGAAGACACTACTAAGCCCACTTTTTCTTCACCCTCTTCCGACTTTACCCACTCTCACCCATTGTATTGATAAGCTTCAAATACAGACAGTTTAGGCATCATAACAATGCTACTTCGTAACTGAACAATTCTTCTACAACCCAAGCATAAATGTTGGAGTCCAATAAGATTTTGAAATGACGATGGCAATTCTTCTATAGGAAGTTCAATCAATGAAAGTTCCTTTATATATTTCTGGAAAATTCTCAAGACTGTACCAATGTGAAAGTTTAAGTTGTTTAAGAGAGGTCAAGTTGAGAGGTGGAAAACTCCTTAGCTTCCAGCAACCTTCAGCACTCAATATTTGAAGTTTATTCAGAACACCAAGTGAGTCGTGAACCGTAATTAAATTCTCACAATATTCAAATGAAAGTTCCTCCAAATTTGGGAGATTAGATGCATCAGGTATCTGTCTTAAAAATTCGCACTTGTCAAAATTCAAAACTGTTAGATTCTTGAGATTCTTCTGCAAAGAAAATAAAGGAAAAAAAAAGAAGAAATAAAGACTGAATGAATAATCTTAAAGTGAATATATTAATTTATAAGATTAGGAAAATGTAGTCTTTAAACTTGCCTTCAATAAAGCCATCGAACTTAAATGACGTTAAGCAACTGTCAGGTAACTTGCATATGGCAGGTTCCATGTGATTAAAATATGGTAAACAATTTGAAGGACATAAATGCCATTACAGTACTCTCAGACTTTTTTGGAAAATAATGTGGACCTTCAAGAAATTTACCATTTCTAACAATAAGTATTTTAAGGGTTTTCATGTTCTCGAAGGCCTTTCCATTCCATTCCACTGTTTTCTTCTTTGTCAGATATGTTGAAATGTAGACATGCGATTTCAATTTTATCAGTTCCCCGTTAATTCAAAAAGGCACAAATCAACCTCAATACCAGTTATATGTAAGACATCAATTCACATGTTTTAGAGAACTTTACAAATTATCAGTAAAAAAATTAAGTACAGAATGTGAACATATGATAAAAAAATCAGAAAAACTAAATCATAAGAAACCAAACCAACCATCTATGAGTTTCACTTACTGTGTTGTCTTTTAAAACTTGATTTATATCTTTCAGTAACCATAATCTCCTAGGCTCCCCTGGCTCTTTCGATGATTCTTGTTGGTCAATTTGTACCCATGTCCTCAATCAAGTCATGCAATGTAACTCTATTATTAGAATCAGAATAATAAATCTTTTAAGAGATATTTTTTGACAACACCCCAATATGATATTTTATGCAGTCATCATATAGAGCATGAAGTATAACTTCAACCTCTGACAATTTATATCCTTTAAAGCAACAAACAATGTCAAGAAAAACACTCTTCTCTTCTTCCTCCAAAGCATCAAAGCTTACTTTAAGTATCTCATGAACTTCCTTTTTGAGAATTCTTTTATACTGTTTGATAGCAATTCTCATTATTTTATACTTTTTCCAAACAAGTTGTAAACTATTACTTCTAAAGCCAATGGAAGACCAAAACAATAAGATACTACACGATGCAAGACCTCCGTGTACCTTGGATCAGCTTTTTCCTTTAATAAGCTTTCCATGTCAGCAATTGAAGAGCATCATTCTCATTCAATCTGTTCACCTCATATGTCCCATTAACTTGATGAGACTCTAGCAGTTGTTTGTCCCGAGTGGTGATAATGATTCTGCTTCCGGGACCAAACCAATCACCTCCTCCAGCAATTGCTTGTAATTGCTCAGTCTTGTCAACATCATCTAGAACTTGGAGAATCTTCTTCCCCTTAAGCCTGGACTTTATCTTGGAAATTCCTTGGTTTTTACTTGTAAAAATTAATGTCCTTCTCTCCAAGTATTTCTAAAAGAAGGATGCCTTGGAGGTGTTGTAGCCCATGTTTGTTAGAAATTTCTCTCAAATTTTCAAGAAAACACAAACCATCAAAGTTCTCAACAATTAAACTATTATACACAGCTCGAGCAAGTGTTGATTTTCCTACCCCGCCCATTCTGTGGATCCCTATCATGTGGACACCATCATCAGATCCAACACCCAAAAGTTTCCTTACTTCTTGTACCTGTGACCATAATCCAATTGGATAATCCGCAACATATAAACAAGAAGCAGGACTAATCTCCCAAGAGACCTGCTTAATAATTCTCCCAATAAACTAGTATTCATATTCATCTCTATTTCAAACAAACAAAAACAAAAAAGTCTTAACAAGTTAGCCTTACATCCACCATCCATGTCTGGATATGTATATTGTCAAGGCTAACATGCACTCTTTAAATCATTAGAAAGTAAAAAGATTAGTTTGGTTGGATACCCATCTTTGAAATGATAGCCAGAGAAGTCGGCTACTTGACGAAGAGTCATATTCCATTTCTGCAGCTTGTCCATGTTATGGTTGAAGTTTTGCTTTAGCTTTGAACCTTAAACCTTTTCTCGTGTTTATTCAACGCTTCTCCAATGTTATGGAGACTCTCAATAACTAGCTTTCAGGTGTTTGACATCAGAAGGATCCAACTTATAAAAGACTGGAATAACCAGCAGCCCTTTGTTCTTGAAATGAAGAATGGTTGCAAGTTCATCTAAGCAGAATGAGGAAGAAGCATAGTCTTTAGAGAGCACAGTGATGGCAATTCTGGATTCTTCAATTGCCTTCACAAGTGCTGCTGTTATTTCTTCTCCTCCCTGAAGCTGTTCATCATCAATGAAAGTGTGGATTCCCCTGTCATTAAGAGCTTTGTAGAGATTGCCAGTGAAACCATAGCATGTGTCTGAACACCTGAAGCTGAGGAACACATCTTAGATGGATACACGGGAACTTGTTGTCACAGCCATTACAGGAAAGTTTAGTAGTATGATTTATGGTTGATGCGTTGTGAAGGCAGAATGAAACTTGAATAACTATGAAATTGATAGAATAATGTAAAATACTAATGGGAACGCCAAGTACCAAATAATTCTCCCAAAGAAGACAACCGTGAGGAAATTAAATATCTCAGCTTTTTTCTCCCTGCCAAAAAAGTGAAACATGTAAAAAATGAAAAAGTAGATGTCATAAAGAAAGATGCTCCCACATTTTTATTTTAATTGTCTAAAAAATTAGTTTTTATGATAAAATTATTACAAAGTATAACTTTTTTTAAGAGTAAAATATGTTGAAAGTTATTGTAAAATTTGAAAAGATTTATTTGTTCCTTATAAAAAATTTTGTAAAAGTTGTAAATTTTGGTCACTTTTTGGTGATTTTCTTACACTTTCTTATGAGATCGAAAGAAAGATGAAATAATAGTGATTTTTGGTGTCTTCTGAGTATGTTTGGGGAGGTAGAAAGATAAAATAATTAAATCTGTTAAACATTTAAGAAAATCATTTAATAAAATTATCATTGAGAATCATCAAAAATATATTTTATTTTTGTAGAGACCAAATTAATATAAATTTTTTTATAACAATCAAATTAATACATTTTAAATTTTAGAAGTATTTCAAACATATTTTACCCATTTTTTAATAACAAGTGCGTGTACTTGTGAGATGCATGTGTAAATTATGTTTGGGGAGTAGGATTTTTTAATATTTCAATATATTCATGCTCTCTGCTCTTAGTTCTCTCTACCTTTTTTAATAGTGTGAGTATGAAAAGTAAACTAGAGTTAGTCGATCAAGTTAAAATGAACCTCCAACAAGCAATATCTGTATGTGTACATATGAATCTCGTTTCAAGCTAACAGCTGCCAAGAAATAATGAAAGATAGAAAATAAAATCAGAAAAGAAAAAGGCATTTCCTCTTTACTTTTTGTAGTGAATGCACCACATACATATCATCAGTAAAAGACTTTTTGTAGTCACCTTAGCTGTTATTCAATATTATACTGGTGATATTTTTTTATCA
Source organism: Glycine latifolia (assembly GCA_013407115.1). Lineage (NCBI taxonomy): Eukaryota > Viridiplantae > Streptophyta > Magnoliopsida > Fabales > Fabaceae > Glycine > Glycine latifolia. The sequence continues at coordinate 35,028,701 of CM023955.1, forward strand.
ATATTTACTTTGTAATGTTCTCGAAAATGAAATCAGAAGACAAAAAAAAAAAAACCGAGATAACTTAGATTTTTTTGTAGTTAGCGTAGCTGTTATTCAATAGTATACTGGTGATTTTTTATCAATATTTATTGTGATTTTCTCGAAAAGGAAATCAGAAGACCACAAAAATTGAGATAAGACAACAAGCAAATTGCATTAAAATTGATATGATACATCTAAGCATTAGATTAGTGCTAATGGACATTATACTTTATTGAAACATAGAACTAAAATTACATGCACACACACGACATTACATTACATTATTGATACTTCAAAGCATGTCCTCGAACACACAGAAAGGCATAACTTGTTCACTCAACCCTTTCTTCTTCCGAATCTCAGCAACACATGCAGCAGCTGGTGTTCCAGGTTCCAGTGGATCAGACTGCACCATATCCCAGTGATCAAAAACCATTTGTGGGAAAGCCTGCACTCCAATTTGGGTCCTCAGTGTTTCACTGAATTTGAATGACTCAATAATCACTGGTATATATATATGCCTTGACATTGTAAAATGGGGTGCCAGGCCCCTGAATTTCCTCAAACACATGCCCTATTATCTTGTTAACAACACTATTGATGCCACCAAGAGCCTCTTCATGTGCTTGTATTTCCATCACATACACAGGCTCAAGTAGTCTTGGCTTAGCTGAAAGTATGGCAGCATAGAAAGCCCTTCTAGCAGTTGGAATGATTTGGATTGTTGGAAACATAACATCTCTCCTTGAGCAAGTACATCATCATAGTCTTGCTAAAGCTATCTCTCATAGATAATTAAATTACTATCCAGGGATGCATCTAGCTGCTCATGAATTAATACCTCGCAACCTAGCCTCCAACCTTCTTTTTCGATGATAAATATTCCCAAAGATGAGCTCATTAAAATCTTGTGACATAGATAGAATCTTCTCCAATTGATAAGAGACATTACCACATCCAACCTTCCAAGCTGCCAGGAAATGGAAACTTCTTATCCTCCAGGATTTGGCTTTCAAACAAGCGAGAAGCAAAGGGTTATGATCCAAGTTGTGCTTAGGAAGCAAATCCACTAGAGCATGGGGGAAAAAGGTGTCAGTCCGAGTTAGCCAGATAAATATCACTCTTTTTACGAATATGCACACCATTCTAAATATATTTACTCCATTTAAAGGAACCCTAGTGACTCCAAGATCAATCATGCCACAAATGGCTAGCATGTTGGAAAAATATTAGCTCTAGAAACACAAAAAGAGCTTCCAGCCACCTTAGAGCTTAACAAAATTTCATTGAAGTCACCAACCATAAGCCATGGACAAGAAATAGAAGAGCTAAGGTTCTCAAGATGCTCCCATAGAACAAGCCTCCTAAAAGGAATTGGGAAGCGTAGATGGCAGAGCAACACCAATCCATGTTCCTCAGGGAAAGCTTAAAAGTAATGGCTTGAGATTTTTGATCCACCAGTTAGAAAACAACGTCCTGAACACAAGATAAGACCCACACGCCCCAGAATGACCTTAGGCCTCTTGCGGAAATATCGATCTATAGCCCAACGACTTCCATTTATTCTCAACTTTTTGAAACAAGCAATGGGTTTCATAAAGAAGAAAAATTGATAGATCATACTGCTGAACCATGTCACGAACATGATGCCATGTTTGAGCACCCACAACGCCTCCAACATGATGCCATGTTTGTTATTTTAAATTACAATTATAATTTTGTCACAATTTTTACTATTATTGGAAATTACAAATCGATGTGATTACATTCACAAATAAGTCAAAAAATTTAATATTGGCAGTTAAAATTGCAGCCAAGAATTATTTTTTAAAACCTTAAACATTATCAAATATTGAAAGAACTTAATCTCTTACTAATTATTTAGTAACAAAATTTTCAATTTGAAGTTAGAGATAAAAACTCTTTCTATTTTTTTAAGGAGTTTCATTCTCAATTAGCAACGTATTTGTTTCCTCTCTACATCTATAATCATCACCACAAACAAATATGGGCTCTATCTTAAATCATTATTTTAAAAAGATTTAAATATATATATATATATATATATATATATATATGCTATCTTTGATTTGTATTTAATTTTTGTTTTAGAGATTCTCATAATTTTTTTCATTCTTAACCATTGATATAGTATCATATCATCATTTAATAGATGGTAAAAATTCAGACAAAAAACTTAATATATCAAGAATTCGAAACAAAAAAAATGTATCAAAAATTCAAAACAAAAATCATATATATATCAACAACATAAAATTTACTTTTTAAACTTTTAAAAATAGGTTAAACTGTTTGAGAAGTTCCACAAGATAATAAAATAAAGAAGCTTGGATAATATATATATATATATATATATATATATATAACAATTTTAAATATTTGTTTACAAGTTTAAAATATAATTATTTGAATATTCCTTACCAATGCACTAAACCAATAATTACTAAACAAGTAATTGTTCTTCAAACTTAAAATACAGTAAGGGATGTAACATTTGTGATTTTTTGAATCAGTTAAATATGTGTATATATATATATATATTCACAGTACCAGTAGGGTCGATCCAACGTATTTAGAAACCTAAAGCGAATCTTAAAATGAAGTCTTTTTTAGTCTAATAATTTTAAATTGTTCAAATCTATTTCTTAATGCAGTAATTATTTGATCTATTATATACAAGAAGTAATCAATTTTAAATAATTCTTTAGACGATTTTACAATTTCATTATCAATATTCTCATCAAATTGTTTTTTCTACACATAACACGTCTTTCATGAAACTTAGGATCTATATCCATTTCAGATTGGGATATCAATATGAACTTCATCAATTAAATTCTTCAAGTATAGATTCATTCTCAACATACATCAGAATGACTATTTAGATGATTCTTTAGAATGCCAATTAGAAAGGTTCCTGAGAAAGGGAACCTTAAAATGACTACTTTAGAATCTACATGTTATCACTTAATGACAGTTGTAAAGTATACATGCTTGCTCTAGAAGCTTGTCAATTGAGTGGAGTCCACCTCAATGGTCTTCTTGGGAGCTTTTTAAGGTATTTTTGAAAGGCATGATGAGCAAGTTGAAGCATTCAAAAATAGTAACATCTAGACCAAGATCTCTAAGCGATAAATTTGCATTTTTGCTTCAACCCTCTGCATGAGAGTGACCCACTTTTGTATTGTGATTACAAATATGTAATACTCTATACATAGAAGTGAGAGATTTAATTCCTGAGTGGAATCTCTCTTTCGAGGTAAAGATCTGTATTATGTGTAGTAAAACACAAATCCTCTCTTCTGTTGTAAGTCCAACAGTCGTTGTCAAGCTGAAATCCAGTGGTGTTGCTAGTCTAGTTGAGGCTAGGATTGAAGTACAGTTGGAGAACTCGCAGGTTGTTGAAATCCAATGGTTGTTGGTCTAATTGTGTGGTTGTGCTAGTAAATCTCATCTTGAAGGATAAGGACTAAACGTAGCCCAAGGTTGGGGTGAACAAGTATAAAAATTTATGTGCACTCTTCTTCCCTCTCTCTTTACTTTGCTTTGTACAAATCTGATTTCTATTTTTGTTCGATTACTAAACCAAATAACACTTTCTAACCAACACCTATACTAGACTTATTTTCTTAAAAAAGGTTTTTTTAAGTAAATAACTATCTTTGATACAGTAAAAGAATATATTTCTAGAGCTATTTGCATTTTCATTATAAGCAATTCAAATTTCTATTCTGAGCTCAGTACAGTTTTTCATTATGAACTGGTTCATTCTGAACTAACATAAAAAAACCTTTTGTTTTCAAAGGAAACATAAAAAGTTTGTTAAAACTTCAATTCAACCCTCTTCTTGTGGTATTTTTATCACTTCAATTGGCATTAGAGTTTAACTCTTAAGGTTAAGTACACTTGACAGTGTGATAGGAAGATCCTGGAATAAGTAATGGCTGGACAAGTTTCAATAGTATTTATACCTAAAGGTGCCTTAACCAATAAGCCTCCTAGTTTTGATAGAAAAGACTTTACTACTGGAAATGAAAAATTAAGCTATTCCTAGAATCTCAAAATGTGGATCTATGGGATATTATATAGATTAGTCCCTACAAACCAAAGAAAAGAAACCAAGTTACACTTGAAATAGACAAACCAAAAGAAGAGTGGACCCCAAATGAGACAATTAGAGTTCTTATGTACTCTAAAGTCAAGTTCTTTATGAAATGTACTATGAGTAGACCAACGTATGATAAAATAGAAGAATGTGAGATAGCACAGGAAATCTGGAACACACTCAGAACAACACATGAGGGTACATACCATGTAAAGGACTTAAAGGTTAATATTTTAACTCACAAGTTTGAAATGCTTAAGATGCAAGAAAATAAATCTATAGAAGAAATGTTTACAAGGTTCACTACTATAGTGAATAAACTAAATGCTCTAGGAGATAAATACACAACACATCAGAGAATCAAAGAAAATTCTAAGGAGTTTGCCCAAAATCTGGAGACCAAAAGTCACTGCCATAACAAAAGCCAAGAATTTCAAGACTCTAACTATAGATGAACTTATTGGTTCTCTAAAAGTTCATGAACAAAAGCTTATAGACGAGATACAATTACCTAAAGGAAAAATCATAGCTCTCAATGCCTCTTAGAAAAACAAAACAAAGCATCAATCCTAAGCACTAAACTCAATAGTAGTTTATGATGCTAAGAACAATTATGATGAACTTTCTGAGGAAGATGAAGAGGAATTGGCATTCTTAACCAAAAGAGTACAAAGACTACTCAGAAGAAGAAAATGACCAAGAAGAAACTTCTCTAGAAGAGACTTCCAACAAGGAGAAAGTTCTAGACAATTCAAATTTTTTTGGTGTAATAAATCTGATCACATCAAAACTAACTATTCTTTTATTAAGAAAGATTTCAAGATAATTAATCCAAGAAGCCAATAGCAATGTTGCATAGTTTAATGGCACCTTTCAACAACAAAAAAATGGGAAAAGATAAAGGCCCAAGTGGACTGCACCCGAGGCACATATGTACGTTTTAATTTTTAAAGGAGGAGAAGGAAATTAGCTGAGCGCTATTTGGTAACCTTTTTAGTTTATCTTTTGATCGAGTATTTGGCGTGAATCTAATTTGTCGTCTTGTTTTCTTGCTAGAAATGGGTTGATTCTGCTATGTTCGCCCTTGCCAGACATTATGCTGCTTTTTAATTGATTAATGGGATGAACTCGGAATGAGGAGACTGCATGTGATAGATTAAAAGTTTGGTTGAACAAACTTCCCCGTAAATACTTAAAAGGAGAAGAAAAAATCAGTTTTTAGAAGTACGAGAGCTATGAATTACCTTATACATAAGTTCTTTTTCTTACATATTTATTCATTAGCTAATTTATTCTCGAGTAGACGAGGAGGAGCAAGCCCTATTAAGTGAAGGGCTCATATCCAATTCTATCAAATGAATGTTTATCCTGCCTATTGTAAGTTTCTTTTTGGGTATTTAATGAGCAATACCATTACCATCTCTAATCTTTCTTTGTACAGGATTATATCTCAATCTCCATTCTCAACAAATATCTTCTCATATGACAAGGTTATTATCGTTTTGATTTGTCCTAGTATACCCAGTTCCCATTTGATCATGCACCACAATATCAAAAGCACCACATAATTATTGAAAATACTATCTTTCAAGCAAATTTTGCATAATAGTTCGAACCAACACCGATGCAAAATCCTACGGATAAAAAATACACCGATGCAAGGACCAAATAACAGAAGTACAACATTCACGTACAAAACCACAAACAAAACTCGACAAAACTTAAATCTAAAGTAACATTGTTCATAGGAGAAATAAATTCGGCTAAGTTCAAAAGTAAGTTAAATAGTTCAAACAATTTAAAGCTTGTCTTCAAACTCGGAGAGAGGAGTCATCTGTTCCTTCAAGCCCTTCCTCTTGCGGATGTCGGTGACAAGCTGGGCAGCTTGTGATCCAGCCTCCAATGGGTCAGAAGACATCATGTCCCAGTGATCAAAGACACATTGTGGGAAAGCCTGGCCTGATGTTGCAGCCCTCAATGTGCTCGAGAAACCAAAGGACTCAATGACAGGGAGGTATGCTTTGATGTTGTAAAGTGGGGTACCTGGCCTCTGCATTTCCTCGAACACGTGTCCACGTTTCTGGTTAAGAACACTGTAGATTCCACCAAGAGCTTGCTCAGGAGCCTGGATTTCAACCAGGTAGACAGGCTCAAGAAGCCTGGGTTTGGCAGTAATCTGGGATGCATAGAAGACTCTCCTGGCAGTAGGGATGATTTGACCACCTCCTCTGTGGATAGCATCGGCGTGCAGAACAACATCACATACTTCAAAGCAAATGGCTCTCATGTTTTCTTCAGCCAAAGCACCTTCTTTTGATGCCCACTGGAATCCAGCAACCACAGAATCCTTGATTTCATTCAAATACTGAACTCCCTTACACATATCAACCACCATGTTGGGTCCAAGGGTCTCAGGGCCAAAGCACCAGATTTTCTTGGCGAGATCCTTGTCCCAACCGTACTCTTCAGACAAGATCTTGGAGCGAACCTTGGGGTCATCCCTTGGTCCAATCTTGCCATCATCAATGGCCTCAGCAAGACCTTCCTCCAATGGTCTTGCTTCCATGTACAGACGGTTGTGCTTGTTGGGTGATTTGCTCATCACAGTGCGGCATGATCTCTCCAGGACAGTCTCCCTGAATGATACAACAGGGTCAGATTTAATGATCTCAGCTCCACCCATGAAATCATCCTGCAAGTCCTTCAAACAGATCTCAAGATGAAGCTCTCCTGCACCAGCAACAATGTGTTCACCAGACTCCTCAATGGTACAAACAACCATAGGATCTGACTTGGCCAACCGCTTAAGACCTTCAACAAGCTTGGGAAGATCTGATGCAACCTTACATTGAACAGCAACACGAACAACAGGTGAGACAGAAAACTTCATAGCTCGAATGGGATGGGCATCAACTTCCTTTTCATTAGTCAAAGTAGCATTCTTTGTTATGAACTGATCCAAACCAACCATAGCAACAGTGTTACCACAGGGGACATCTTCCACAGTTTCCTGTCTTTTTCCCATCCAAATGACAGTTCTTTGAACACTTTTAACATACAAATCCTTCTTCTCCCCAGGGACATAATTGGGTCCCATAATCCTCACCTTCAAACCAGTTGAAACCCTGCCAGAGAATACACGACCAAAAGCAAAAAATCTGCCCTTGTCAGATGCTGGAATCATCTTTGAGACATAGAGCATCAGAGGACCATCAGGATCACAGTTTCTGATAGCAGAAGCGTATTGATCATCAAGGGGACCCTCATACAAATTCTCCACACGATACTTCTGGGCTGTTGATGGAGAGGGTAGATGAAATATCATCATTTCCAATAGTGCACTACTTGCAGGAAGCCAGGTTTGCATGACACGCTTCATCAATGCTTTGCCCATAAGGTCCTTCTCGTCAGATTTCATGGTGACCCCGAGCTTTTGCAGCATAGGCCACAGCTTATCCTTCTGATCATTCATACAAGTGTTAATAATCTGCTTGATGGGCTCATAACAGAACTGAACAAACCCACGCTTGCAGGTAGCAGAACCAGTATTCTTGCTGGTCCATTTCTTGGTGGCTGGATCAAAGAAGTTTTCACCCCAGAGCCTTTCCATCATCTTTGCTTCATCAACTCCAAACTTAGATGCATACATCTTGGCAAAGTTAGTCAGGGTAAAAGCCCAGCCGTGCAAACCAGCAGAAAAAGCAACTGTTCCTTTCTCTGGATAGACCTGAACATCTCCGAGAAGTGGATCTTCATATGTAGCCATGATCACATTAGCATTCTCAATAACCCTCTGGAATGTCTGGTAAGCCTCCTCTCCGTCAACCTGGAGTTCAAGGAAGCACCTGTCCATCTTATTGACAGTCAGAACAGGCCTAATCCTTTCTCCAAGGGCTTGTCGTAGCACAGTTTCGGTTTGGACACAAACTCCTTCCACACAATCGACCACAACAAGAGCTCCATCAGTAATACGAAGTGCAGCAGTAACCTCAGATGAGAAGTCGACATGCCCAGGGGAGTCAATGAGATTAATAAGATACTCATTCCCATTGCGCTCTCCCTTATAACTCTTGAGAGCTTCATCAGTCATTTCATAGTAGAGTGAGATACCCGTAGACTTGATTGTAATACCACGCTCAGCTTCATCTGCACGGGTATCAGTCATACGGACATCACCTGCCACTTCTTGAGCAATAATACCAGCAGCAGCCACAAGAGAATCAGTGAGGGTTGATTTTCCTGCAATTCAAAAGCAAAACAATGAATTGTCAGTCTGCAAGCAAAGTGTAGGGATTATATATTTTGAAAAAATATTACATTCTGATAAACAGCTAAAAAGTTGATCAAAAACCATTCTTGAGTAATATATACAGTAGTTTTTGATACAAAAGGAACTTCTTAAAAGGCCTAACTTCAAATTTTATTTTCAAACAAACAGTAAAGCTACTTATCTTCATTCAAAACAACAAAATGTAAAGGAACAAAATCATAACAATCAGGTACATCAAAGAGAAAGTAACCACTATATGTTAATCCATACCGTGATCTACATGAGCAATGACAGACATATTACGGATATTATGCTTATAGTCCATAATGCGACGTAGCTCTTCAGCTGTGAACTTCACCTGCAGAAATAGAGAAATCTCAATTCAGAGCATGAACATTCAACCAAAGCAAATAAATAAAAATCATGTATCACTCTTCTATGACTTACCATTTTGACTAGTCTTTAGTTTCCACCAAAGTCAAAGCTGAAACATTAAAACACCAAAGTTAGCTAAATAGCAAGGTATCAAGCAGGTAACACAAAAATAGAAAAAGAAAAGGAGTTACTGAAGGAGTAAAGGGGATATAAAGGATCAAAAACAAATTAAAAAATAAAAATATCACAAATTCAACATGACCATAACATATAAACCATTCGTTATAACATACACCTACAATTTTCTCTTCGAACAGTTACAAGTCCTTCCTTACTGCACCAAAGAAAATCCCTCAATTTTAAGTACCCAAATTAATTCAGGATAAAAAGTTTCGATTGTTTAAATATACTTCAAATTTTTAAAACATCAGCAGCAAACGTCTCATCCCAAAATGCAATTTATTTAAAACCCTAAATTATCATTTTCAAAACACGCCAATTACACAAAACAATAACACCCATCTAAGGCTAAAACATCTCAACATTCAAGTGCGTCAGTGTGTGTTGAACCAAGATCCATCTCTCACATACAGAAAGCAAACCAACCGAACAAAGACGAATTAAAAAAAAAAGGCAGTGTTGATATTTTGATTACTAATATCATGCTCAATCAATTCATATCATACCTTACTAAACAAATAAGAAAAGCAGAACAATCGATTATTATTCTGAAAAAAAGTAAGCAAAAGTAAAACCACACACAGACAACAAGCAAATCAACAAAACTACACCGATTTATCTAAAAGTATTAAACAAGAAAGGAGCAGAATCCAAAACACGCAGAAAAACACGAAAACGGAATCGGAATATTCGAGTAAAGCACAGATCTGAAGCATATAAATGGAAGCGAGAAAAACAAAAGGTACCGATCTGTTCGGAAACAAAGAAGCGAAGGTAAAGCGAGTGTGAATATTAGATGCAGTGAGGAACCGAACCTGAAAGAGCGAGAAAGAGACAGAGCGAGCGGCGAAGAGAGTAGTGCTTCCGACTCTCGTGTGGGTATATAAAGTGGTGTGTGTGAGAGACGGTGAGAGAAGGGTAGTGATATTTTAGGGTTGTATCCACCACGCAATGTAAACCCAATCCTAAAGTATGGGCCTTGGGCCTGGATCTCTCACGTCCGATACTTCTTGGCCCGATGCTTTTCTTTCTTAGATTGTTATGAAGGATTATTCTCCCTTTGGAAAAGCTTATGTAATGTTTATCGGGACTTATCTTAACAAAATAAATAAATATTTTTTATATAAGTGTTTATTAAGTGTTTAAAATAAATAAAAAAGTTTTTATTTTTAAGTGAAAACAATTTAGACAAAAATTTTAAAAATAAAAAATTACTTATTTTATTAAAATAAATGTTTATTTCAATAAATAAGATTAAATAAATTAGTTTAGTGTAAGTACTTATCAACGTGTTTGAAAATGCTTATAAAAATATCTTATGAAGATGCATAAGATGTTTTGGAACTTTTTAGGAACAGTTTGTTTATACGTATTTATTGAAATGATTGTTTATTTAATAAAATAAACAATTTATGTTTTTTCAGTATACTTATCAAAATTATTTTTGCCTAAAAAGTATTTATTTATTTATTTTAAGAAACAAATCTTAAGTTTATTTGTTTACACTTACTTTTAGATAAAAGCACTTATTTTAATAAAAAAACACTTATTGTAAGTTTTACTCATTTGTTTTTAAAAAATTAAAAACATAATCTAAAAATAAGCTAGTGCGGAAGCAATTGCAAAAACACGGAAACATGCTCTAGTAAAAATTATTGTCACAAATACCCTTGTTTTTAACGCCCTGTTCCAAGCTTCGTTTCGTGGTTTCCTCCTTCTCCCATCGAGAGAACTAACACCTGGTGTTGCTCCGCAGCAATCACCTACTTTAAGGTGTAATAACCTAAAATTATTTTAAATATTATATTTTTATTAAGGTTAAATTCTTAAGAATTGTTAGATAATTATTTTATTTTTACTAAACGGATCCTAGTATAAATTCTAAAAAGTATATATGATAGAAGTTGTTGAACTAATATATATTTTATACATAGCCATACTCCTTGTTGCATCCTTTCTTGTTATACAAGCATGAGGTCCACCATACTTGTTAATATTCTAAAACGTAAGAGTGCTAGGGAAAATCTTATGCTAGCTTCATCTCTGTTCCCCCTTCAGTCCAGATCCATCAAGAAAGATTATCACCAAGGTCATTTATATATATAAAAAAATGAAACAAATCTAGTGAAAAATAAAATTTCTCAGTAGGCAAAATCTAAACCACCAAACACGTTAGTTCGTTAGTAAATCATCAATATATCCAAATAAATCCATACAATAATTATACAACTATATGAATGCATGAAATGAATTTTCCCAGGGTGCATATGGCCTCTACATATCGTATTGTATGTAGCTACACCTCGTACTGGATGTAGACGATGTGGCCGTCTTACGCAAACATGCATGATTTATGTCATATATTTGCACCTGGTCACTACATATCGTACTGTATGTAGTATCAGATTTTGTTCATACTGGACTTGGAAACATGAATCAACCTATCATCAAATCAACATCCATCCATAATAAAATCTATAAGCAAATACTTACTACCTTATGGAAAGATATTTACATCATAACATCACACGTATCAAAAGTATGGTTAGGCTATCATACCTTATTCAAGCAAAATCATACCAACTTAGGCATGACAATTGATTATCCTCAAGCTACAGACAAATCATGTTAGTAATCTAACTAATAAACCACAATATATCTTCCAAATAATTTCTAATTTCTTTAAACCTTCACAAGAAAAGATCATAACCTAGCATACATCTTAATCTCCTTTCACGTACCACCTTACTACTTCATCCTCAAAATTGAATCACTCTAGTATTTGAACCATTTAACTACACACCATTCAACCTCTACTTCTAAAAATTAATACAAAACAGTCACATAATAAAAATATGAACAAACAGTCCAAATATCATCAAAATCACTTCCAAAGATCACTAAATATACTTCCAAACATCATTAATATTTCAGCCTATAAATCATCACCTATCATATGGTTTAAATTAACATTTTCACATCATAAAATAACCTTCAAATGACATGAAATTCCAGCCTAAATAATAAACATAAATCTGCCCATTTAAGCATATAGGTTAATCCAAACAAATGCTTAACTAGAGATTGAAGCCTAGCCTACCTCAAGTGAGCTTGATTCTTGAAAAGGAATGAATTAAGGGTTATCTTCCTTGGGAAAATACTTTAAGAAATGAGGTTTTGAAAAAGAAAATGGCTGATAGGTGAGGTGGTATAAGGATGGCACGGTTAAAACAAGTAAAGGAGGTAGAAAATAGAAAGCTTGGTGCAAGGAGCAAGTGGTAGTATGATAGATTTTGGAGCTGAAATTTACGTGCAAAATTTTTTGAATGCCAAGGCTATTTATACTACTTTAATTGGTTCAGTTTTAAGGATTTTAGTTGGGTTAAAACTGATTTTAGAAGTTAGTTTAGTTAGGTTTTAACTAGGTAATCATTTCATTGGGAGATATTACGCCTAAACCTTATCTTATGTACTAGATCTTTATTTGTTTAAGCTTTGAAATATTCTTTCCTCTTTTGACCCAATATGCACATGGAGCTTGGCTGAAGATCTTCATATCCTTTGCCCAATTTTCTTCAGCTAAATACACAACAATAGGCAAGTATATTTGCTGCACTAATTGTTTAATGTTTTAAGGAAAAATTTCATTCATTAAATGACCATGTGGTTATGTGGAAAGCTTTGTACAAATGACCAATTTTGATTGGTTCTATAATATTTGGTTGAGATCATTCCTTGCACTTAGTTCCCTAAGCTTCCATGTGAATGATCTTACAAGATGCTTAAGAATCTTGGTTTCAACTTTGTCTCATTACCTTTATTGACTTTGCCTTGACTTTTGTTTACCAAATTTTCTTTCTATTAGCTCACTTAGATATGCTTATAACTAGAGTTTTACAACTCCAAATAAGGCATGTGATATCTTGTTAGAAAGATTAGGAAGTCTAGTTTAACATACTAAAAGATGAGAATTTATGGGCAAGTAGATTGGTACATAATAAACAATGAACAAACCTATCTGGTTAAGTGATTCTAGCCTTTTTGACCCTTGGATTGGGCACAACTTGTAACTCTTGGAATTTTGGCCCAAGGAATCAAATCTTCAACCCAAATTTGGACTAATCAGAAGTGAATGAATACTCTAAAGGAATTCACGTGAAACACATTCCACACTGACATCTCTTAATGTTTTAATTACTGCAAGCAGTACACAAACTATATTTATCTGAATTTTTTATATGTTATAGTAGACATCTAGATCTTTAATTCCATAAATCATACACTTAATTTGGATAAGAATTGAGAGAGAAATAAATTTCTCAATTCGGGTGGCAGAAATGGACAGTTTTTGGCAGCTTATGTTCAAATAAATTCTATACTATTATTTTTGTACCTAACTATCATCACACTTCCATAATTCAATCATAAATATAAACTAAGGATATAATTTTGAGGATGTTACACAAGGCAAAGGAAAAAGATTTTTCTTCATCTTTTTTGTGATTGTTCGATTATCCAGCTTTGGTACTTCAACGTTTTGATCCATTCTTAAGTTGGTCTTTGGAGATTTGATTTTCTGATGTTTATGGGAGTTGGAATGATCGAATGCAAATCACTATTTATTGTTGAGTAGGGCAAACAACACTAATATTTTTTTTATTTTTCTTCCGTTGCATCTATGTTATTAAATGTTATGTTTGGGAATCGAGCCTTTGAGGTTAGCTACTTAATTTTCTGGTTTGTTGCATTTATGTTATCAAATGTTATATTTTCTAGTTTTGAATTAGGAGTGAGTTGTTCTCTATCAAGTTAATTCTTATTTTTTATTAGATTAAGGACCCGTTTGGATGCAATCCAAAAGATCTTTTAATATCTTATCTACTAGAAAAAAAAATCTTTTTATTTTTTAAGAGTGTTTGATTATTAAATTTGTTTGACTTTTATAAAAATAAAAGATGTCAGCAGACCTTTTTTTAACAGTTCAAATTTTCAACTTTTGGAAATGTTACTTTTCAGGAATATGTTCCCTAAATTAAGCTTGGACAATAATGTCCTTAAAAAATTTGAAAATGACAAAGATACCCTCCTCATTTCTGAACTGTTTCTTTCACTTTCTCCTCTGAAGGTTTTGCGTCTTCCTCCCTTGAGGTTCTGCGCTTCTTAAGGTTCTGCACTTCCTTGTTCGAAAGTTCTGCGCTTTCTCACTAGAAGGTTTGCGTCTTCCTCGCTCGAAGGTATGTGTCTCCCGCTCCTCTGTTCCTCAATCTCTCTTCTGTTTTTTGACTTCTCTTCTGATCATCCTTCTTCATCTCTTCTTCTTTGTTTGTTAACATCAAAGGTTATCAATTTATTGATCAATTTCTTTTTCTTCTGGTTTAAATTTTGAATTATTATGGATTAGGGTTATGCTTTTGTTTGTCTTATTAATTATTATGAATTTTGATCCCTTGAACATATTCTTGTGGAGATTGAGAGGTGTTCCCTAAATATTCTTGAATGTTTATCATTGTTTCTATTTCTTAAGCTTGTGAAATGTCTCTCAATCAAGTTCTTGTGAAAAGAAAGAAAGCAGAATGGTGTGATAAAAAGATTGAGATTCTGCTAAGAGTGTGCATAGAAGAGGTGAATGCTGGAAATAAACCTCACAACCACTTCACTAAGCTTGGTTGGGCAAATATTGTAGAAAGTTCAATAAGACAACAAATTTGACTTATGAATATAAGCAATTCAGAAATAGTGGGATTCTTTAAAAAAGGAATGACAATTATGGGCTAAGCTTATTGGGAAGGACACTGGTCTTGGATGGGATGGACAGAAGAAAACCATTGCTGCTAGTGATGAATGGTGGGAAGCCAAAATTTAGGTGTGTATTATTCAACTAATATTCTTGTTGCTTATGCTTGGCTTTCACTTATTGATTAGAAATGTTTGCAGTTGAAACCATGGTAAGCCTTAAACCATTTTGAATATTTTTGAAGCATTCTTTACTCATACATTGTTGAACTAATAAAAACTTTCAAGAAAAAAAATGTACCTTCTAAAGTAACGGAAATTTCCACTCAAGATTTATTTACAGCCCATCTTTAGTGTATACAGTCATGTTAAACTTAAACTGTACGCCACCATGGGTTAGGTTAGGGGTCTAGCCGAACTTGTGAGTTATAACAAGTAATGACAAACTGAAAATGGCTAAGAGGCTAGTCAATGTGAAAATGATAAATTTTCATTGAAAAAAGCAAGAGAGAAAGAAAATGATAAGATTCAAATTCAATAGAACCAAATGATTGGTTTGCTTTTTCCGTAAGTGGTGCAACAAGATGGTCATTGTGATTTGTTAAGTCACGCATTCTACTCATGCTTCCACACTGGTACTACCTCACCCGCCCAATATGCTTATGCTTGGCTTTATTAAATATCTTAAAATCCATGCATTTGTTACTTTGTCAACTGAATCTATTGTGCCAATATTCTGGCTGTAATACCGAGAATATTATTTTATGATTATGTTTGGTCATTTGGAAAACATCTTATGTAATTCTTTTGATCATGTATGAAGACTTGATATTTTCATTTTATTCTTGTCATTTGATCATAAAGATCACCTTGTGCTTCTTGTTGTGTAAACTGTAAACAAAATGTGTAAAACTGAAATCTGCTACATTTTGACTCTCTTTTTTCTTGAAAAACCAAAAATATAATTATGCATCAAAGAAAATTACCAAAACATGTTTGAGTCATGTTACAAATGTTATGCACTGACATCTGATAAAGGAAAAAGGAAATGAAAAAACAAATTATGCAGAGATAAACCAAAACACCCTGCAATATATCCTATGAAACTATGACATCAGATATACAAAACTACAACATCCACTCTCCTAATTCTGTAGAGCAAAACCAAAACACCATGCACCATATTCTACAAACTTATGAATCCAGAATGAGATATACAAAACTACTAAATACATCATCTTAATTCTACAAGGCAAAACCCAAAACACCCTGCAACATATCCGAACCAACTGCTACATAAACCCTGCATCAGTTTTAAATTAAAGGCCTTTAAGACCATATTAGATGCTGTACAAAAATTGCATACAAAATATATTAGTATACAGTACCGACATATAACCAAAAACATAGATAAGAGTAGCAATGGAATCTTTAGGCCATGCAGTCAACGAAACTAATTGAGGAATTTCACCTAGTTCAAATGGAGAATCAATAGAGATAAAGTAATGAGAGTTGCCTTTTTTAGAACATGATGCATGATGGAAAACTCTGCATAATTTTTTAGAACATGATGGAAAGTGGAAACTGGACATTGAAGTGTACAGTATCCAAATACTTTTCTTTTGCAATGCATATAACCTTTTTAAAGCTGCAAGTGAAGCAGCAACTATGAGTCCTAACTTGACTATCATGAAGCTTTAGGTGATAGAAATGTCCTAATTTTCACTTATATGAAAATTCAATGGTATTTTCTACACAATTGACTTTATCATCATCTTATCTGGTCTATGGAACTTTCTGTTAGAGGTGAGTGACTTGAGCGAGCGACTGTCTCAAGACCACAATTAATGCTTATAGTGCTGAGGCTGGAATCATTAGGAGCCTACTTAATCAATGAGAGAGTGTTATGATTTTTTATTTATTCAAAGAGAGTGTTAATTAAATTATTATTATTATTATTATTATTATAAGAGTATTGTACTTCATTCTAGGTGTGCTGAGAGCCTAGAAACGTGCTTGTTGAATATAAAAGAGAATAGAATCGAATATGTAAGTAGCAATAACTTACATGGAGTCTAGATAAGAGGTGTTTCTAGTCATCCCTGGTTTGGTGGAATCAGGCATCTTCTCAGTAGCAATTAAATAATTATATTATCTTCCTAAAGAAATTTCAGGTGCTCACAGAAAAACCAAACTGCTTGCAACACAAGCTTCACCTATATGTTATATTGTAACCGGTTTCACTTGTGAGGACTAATGTCACAGTTAAAGTTAATAATTGATAATCAGCACTAGCTAGAACAAATACAAAAATACTAAATAAAGAAGCTACCATTATATTATAAAAGTGTGCAGTATTAGTAGTATTGAAATGGAGAGAGGATGAAAGTGGACCAAAGAAAAATACTACGTTATAAGGAAATATTGAAGGGATTATCATAGTTCTGAAATTAGTTAATTAATTAATAATAGCATCTAGTGGTCCTCCTCATAAATGTTGAGGTTTGTACATTGAGCTAGTGACGCATTGTGTCCACAAAATTGTGAGGACTAATGTCACATTTAAAACCAACCAAAGCTTTTATTTTGAAATGTATTTTTTTAATGTGTGTATATTAAAAAGATAAAAATAAGTGAGAGATAAGGATAATTGTATGTAACATCATAATATATATAATATTTTTTATTGTAGAGCAACTTATGTTAGGTATGATCCATGATAGATATAAGTTGTAATTTAGTGATGTATAAAAATTGTTATTAGTGATATATAATATAAGAATAAAATTATAGAGATATTATATTCAATATTAAACTACATGATAATACTTGACTTCATATTAGTGTCATTTTTATTGTTTCTTATATTCCTTTGTTCTTTTTCTTTTAAGAGTTTTATTAGGTATTCAGTATATTTTTCTTTGTCAAGTGGTTATCACACTCTTTTTCTAAGATATATAAATTGTTAAAATACAATCATTTTCCCTAATTATGTATAGATTAGATACATAACCTTTTTCTAAGTTCATTAAACTGAAGACCAAGTGTTTAGGTCATATAGTTCGTACACATTTCAATAATATTGCAATTTATGTGCCAAATATATATGATCATTCTTATTTTTTTTATTTTATAAGAGGATCCTGAAGTAGCAAAGTTTAGAGAGCAAGACCTCAAATTCTTACTTGAGATGAAATTTATCTTTAAGGGTACTATTGCTACTGGTTTTGCAGCATATGCATCATCTGAAGATTCAAGACAAAATAAAGGATTCAACACAAGAACAGAAGAGACAAATGATAACATTGATGATAACATTGAGATTAAAGTGAATGAGCCTGAGATAGACATGACAACTCAAACAACATCTTCGGTGAAGGAAAGTGGACAGAGGAAAAAAGGAAGAGAGGGTGACAAAAGAATTGGGTTGCTTCCAAGCTTTCCTCACAATTAGATCGTGTTATTCAAACATTTGAATCTAGTGTATCTGCTCAAGACCCAACTAGCATTACTACATGTGTAGCAAACTTGAAAGATCTACCAGGACTTGAGCATGAAGTGAACTATTTTACAAAGCCACTAGACTTATGAAAAAAAGGGCAAACATGACTACCTTTGTTGCTTTAGAAGATCTTGAACTACAACTTGGATGGATCAAGTTTGATAATTGAGCACAAGTTCCTTAGTTTCTCGTCTATCTGATATCATTGATACTTATTAGTTTTGCTTGGTTATGAACCTTGATTATGTCATGAATCTTTGTTTTTAATTTTGGTTATGCTATGAATCTTGGTTATGGTTTGGCTCTTGATTTTTATTTTCAGTTGTGTTATGAATTTTTTTTCCTTCTACAGGATGTCTTCATCATTATCATCAAATGACTCTTCATTTGATGATGACGATCACATTACGAAGAACAAAGTGTTGATGCTTGTTGTAGCTAATGTTATCAATTACTTCATGAATTATGTTGTGAAAAATCCATGTAAAGATTCAAGCATGACAAGCTATCGTTGGATATCTAAAATTCTGAATGGTCATCCAACATGTTGTTATCAGATGCTTACTTGAATTATGTGATATCCTGGAAACCAAGTACAACTTAAAGAAAACTCGAAATGTCAGAATTTATGAGCAAGTTGGCTTGTTTTTGTACATGTTGAGTCAACCAAGTTCTGTTCGTAATTGTGAGGAAAGATTTCAACATTCAGGTGAAACAATATATAGACATTTCCATAGTGTCTTAAAAGCTGTGTGTTTGTTTGCAAAGGACATAATTAAGCATGTTGATCCATCATTTAGAGATATCCCTGATGAGATTATGAAAGATGTCAGATATTGCCCTTATTTTAGGGATTGTATTGGTGCAATAGATGATACTCATATACGAGTTTGTGTTCCCTCTCATCTACAAGGAGTCTATATTAGTCGAAAAGGCTACACTATCACTAATGTCATGGCTATTTGTGACTTTAGCATGTGTTTCACATTTGTTTGGGTAGGTTGGGAAGGTTATGCACATGATACTAAGATATTTATGGAGGCTTTACGTAAGCTTGCATTGCATTTTCCTCATCCTCCTCAAGGTACTTAACATTTATATTTATTATATATATATATCATTATAAGTTTATGTTCTACCATGCACTATTGTTTTATTCTTTAGGTAAATATTATCTTGTTGATTCTGGTTACCCTACTTTTATGGGTTTTCTAGAGTCGTACAAGAAAAGTAGGTACCATCTCCCACAATTTAGAATTGGGCCAAGAATCAGGGGGAGAGTTAAAGTTTTTAATTATTATCATTCTAGTCTTCGAAATACAATTGAACGTGCATTTGGTTTGTGTAAAGCGAGATGAAAGATATTGGATAATATGCCACCTTTTGCTTTGAAGACACAAAGCCAAATCATTGTTGCTTGCATGGTTGTACATAACTTCATTCAAAGAAATGACAAGAGTGATGGAGAATTTGATTCATTAGATGAAGATAACGAATATACAAATAGTGATGAGGAAAATGAAGTTGGCCCTAGTACTACAACATGGGAAGAACCAAATGCTCAAAGTACTTTACAAATGAAACGATATAGAGAATCTCTAAAAAATATGTTTCCAACATATATTTAATTTCTTTGTTTTTTTAGAATACAAGATTATAAGTTTATGGTATGAGTACATTCGAACAATTTTATATTGAATAACATTATTGATGATATTATTAAGAGGTTAATGACATTTTATATTTTATGTTATAAATTATAATTACATAGATAATAATTAAATTATAAATTAAAATATAAGTGATTGCATTACTAAAACAATAATATATTAATTACATTTGGAATATGAAAATTAATTATGTTAAGATGTATAATTATATTTTGATGAGATACGTTTTTTTTATAAAATTAATTATTTTTTATCAAAATTTTAGAAATAATGTCAAAGCATATAATATCCTTTTTGATAATTTTAATTATATTAAAGACCTTTTACAATTTCATCCAAACATCATATTATTTTAAATAAGCACTTAAGAATTTATCATCCAAACATAAAATTAGCTTATGTAAAAGTAATTTCTCAAATAAGAACTTCTTAAATAAGTTTTTTTCTATAAAATTTTCTACACTAGTACATCCAAATAGGTCCTAAGTGTCTTTGTGTATCACTTGATTTATTACTCTTGTATAGACTAAGTGTTATCTTTTCTATGTAGTTGTGCCTTGTGGGTTATGTATATTGTAGCAGTCTCATGTACATGATATGAGGTTAGTGTGGGTTCTTAGTAGAACTCTTTGGTGGCACACTTTTGTTTTTGTATCGTGCACATTTGGTGTTTTTTTTATAAAATTTGCATAAGTTACAATGCTGTTATGGAATTTTGGGAATGCATATCTTAATTGCTTATAAGGTCTTATTTATAATTTTAAAATTCTATAATTGTAATATCTAAATAAGTTAATAATCACTTTTAATTAACAAAAACTTTTTTATAATTCTAGCCAAACATAAAACAATGTCTTCTTTTATAAGAATCGCTTATAAATATTTTTTTTAAATCACTTATTTACTACCTAAACAAATGCATTCCTTATCTGCTTATTTAAAAAACACTTATTTTTAAAAAAATATTATTTTTAAATTTAAATAAATTCACCCAATAATATGACTCATGTAATTTATTGGTTGCAGTACTTTTATAATTGGTCAGGTTTCGATTCGGGCTAGGTAGCGTGTATATTTTTTAAATTCTTTTTTTTTTTTTTTTGCATCTACATTTCCTTTTGTTCTTTTTTCTTCATCCATCCCGCTTTTACTGAGGGTACCCATTTTCATTCTTCAGCTTTTATTTTTGTTCTTGCCACCAAAAAAATTAATTCCCCTGGCTATTAAAAACCCTCGTCACTTTTTATGTTATAAATAGGTAAATATTTTATTTTTAAATCATAGTTTTCAATATATATGGATTTGATTTTATGATTTTTTTTTAGATTTATTATTCTCAAATTTTTTTGTTATTATGAACAAAAAATAGATCAATTGTAATTAGTGATTTTTTTATTTTTAATATTTTTGCAACATATAATGTTATTTTTAATTTTATTAATTAATTTTAATTTTAAACATATTTTGATTCTTATTCTTTTTTTTTTAATTTATAAAATCAAACAACGTATTATAAGTGCTTATGTAACAATGTACATCCAAAGGCCATAAAATTGTGTAAGCACTTTTTAACAAGTATATCCAAATGCAAACGTCTTAATGAATTTTAAACACTTATAACATAAGCTATTACATAATAAGAAATTATTGAATAAGCCAAACGGACCCTTATTTGGGGTTAGGATATGATAAAAAGTGAGTTTTAGAGCATAATTTTAAAAATTGAATCAGTCACTTATCTGATTATGATACTTGATCAATGGTTGAATCAATGGATTATTAATTGATTCACATGATTTTGTAATAAAATTTGAAAAAAAATTATATTACTATTATTATTTATTTTATGTTATTATATGTTATGCTCTAAAAAAATTATTATATTTGTATTTCTATTATTGTATAATAATATTTTTATTTTTATTTATTTGATTATATTATGCGTTTGAATTATTTTTTGGTCTTCATATGTTATGACTTATGATTGAAATAAAAAAATGAAAAAAATAGAAGATAAATAGGATTAGAGGTGTTTGGCAGTAGATTTGGGTCTGAAAAGCTCCACGGCAACAAGTCATTAGTTATGTATCAAAATGAATATTTTAATAGATAAAGAATTAAATTGAATTTTAGTAAAAATACAAGGGACTAAAGTATATTTTAATTTAGCCTATACATTACATGACAAATGTTTATTCTATATAATTAAAATTCATAATAAATAGATATCTTTAAATACATAAACTTGTTGAGTCATAAGATGAATTAAAATTCTTGATTGCATTAATTTTATGTAAATAAATATTAAGTTTAAAAGTTACATATGAAATATATATAGATGGAACATATGCTAAAGTCTTCAATATTTATGATCAAGTTAAAGCATTGGGTTTTATGATCCTATGTGTAGGAAAATGTATGGATTTTTTCATAGAATCTATCAAAGAACAAAAAGAAAGAGAAAAGTCGACAAATAAAACTATTTTTTCCATCAAAAGGCATGTCTAAAGGTAGAATTAGAGTACTTCATAGTACAAAAGTTGATTCGATCTCTAGCATTGGATTTGGAGTGTCTTTCTAAGGAAGATAAACAAAGTGATTTATCAGTCTTGTTTAACAAGTTGGTAACAAACATAAAATATTATAATGATAAGATAGAAGAAAGTCATTTTAGAAATAACGATTACTTTCTTAACAAGTTCATAAATATAAGAAGTTTTAGAGTGGTAAAGTTAGAACTCTCAACGAACAATTCTCTCAAGCATTCAAATTATTGTAATCAAATTTCTAAGTTTATAAAAAGCTCTCAAAACAACATCTTGTGTATCCTAAGAGAAAAAGATTGTAAGCTAAACTTGTACATTCATTATAAGATGATAGCTTAGTTTGTGTGTATCTTACCTTAAACAAATTTAGTAATTTGTGTGGAGCTAGAAGTGACTGATAGAAAATAATACTTTGGTTATTAGCTTGGAGAGGTTAGTGTAAATACTACTTGGGAAAAGCTAAAGGTAGCTTAAAAAAAATAATATTTGTATAGATAGTGAAAATTTGGTAGCCGTAAAAAATTAGACATGGTCTTAATTAAAGAGACAAACCATTATAAAATAGTAGTGCCTTTATACTCTTTACACAATCTATTTATATTTGACCCTAATTATGAATTTTGCTTTCAAAAATGTTTTTTTTTAATAAAACTTTGTTTTGAAACGAACATCTATTGTTTTCTGTTAAAGTTTTTTTGAAAACTCATATTAGACAAAGTGTCTTATAAAAATGATTGCAATTTTGTTATAAATCATAATTCAATCCGCTTCTTATAATTTTTGTCTTTAAAGTATATTATAGATTTATAATAAATAATTTAAATTGTGATATATGTTTATTTTTAAAAATTCATAATTTCTTTTAAAAGAAATTATTGGAGTTAATTTAGAGATAGAGATAAAAAAAAATAGTCTAAAAGACAAGGTGGACAATAAGAAGATTGAGTATATAAATAAAGGTAAAAGAATGATAGTTTAAGATATTTGAAAGATTTTTTTTTTAATTGTTGCATAGGTCGTATATCAAATAAACATCCAAAAGAGAGAACAGAGAACAGAGAATTTGAAAATGTTTAATTAAAAGTGTGGAGAGAATAAAAAACTCACCCTTTATATAAGTTGTGTATATTTTAATTTATAACATGAGTTTATTAGGTTTCTCTTTTTTGTTTTGATTATTTTGTAAAATTTAAGGTTAGTTATAACAAAAACATAGTACGAAAAATGAATTAGAGGAAAGAAAAATATTTCCTATACTTTTATAATAACCTTTTTACTGTACATCATATTCTACTTAGAAAAATTGTAATATACTTGTAACATTCTATACACATTTGATAAAAAAGCATGTTTAAAGGAAACAATAAGGAAAAAAAAAAAGCATACATAATCCTTTATCCAAGCACATAATATACGAAATTGACCAATAAAAATTAGGTTTTATATACATTAGTTAAGTTGAGAAGAAATACAAGAATATGGTGTTGTGTTGGTTATGACAACTATCAACGATAAGATCATGGATTCAAAGGATCCGAAAGCCAGATGTTGATCAGCAGCAAACAAGTCATGGATATTTTCTCAGACAATGGTGGGATGTGATCCTTTGTCATCGTGGTTGTCGACAGAGACAAAGGATTGAAGAAGATGGTGTTGGGTCATTTTTTTAATAATATATTTTATTTTATTAAAAATATAATATGTTAATTTTAAGTGACGTGTAACGATATGGACTATTGATTATTATTGAGGAATGATATGTGTGCACTTTACCCTCTAAAGTACCTTCCCCACTTTAGAGGAGCTCCTTAGTTGAAATAGTGAAATTTTATTTTATTTATTTTAAAATCTCTTGATTAATTTATTTATAAAAATACATGAGTAAATTTTTTTCGTTATACAAAATTAGTAACTTGAAATAGACAACTTGGTTTACCTTTTGGACAGTTAATAAAATCTAACATTTATCTAGACTTGTCATATAAATGGATGTGAAATAAGTAAATACGAAAAACTATAGTTATACAAATGCTACTTTTTCTTAAAAATTTGAGATTTCTCTTAACGATTGCAATTTTATATACCAAGGCGTCGACATCTTTCACAAGTACAATCCAATATAAAAAGGAGAAATTTTACAACTCTCTCTAAGTTTGTTGCAACTAAAACACTACTCAAGAAAATTACTAAACATCCAACAAAGTCTTTAAAGCCTTCAAGCGGAAATCCTTTTGGTCGTGGGAGATCTCTCGTGTGAAAAATCTTCATCTGAAATGAAAGTTCCTCTAAGACAACTATAATAAGTTTAGGACATCTAAGGAAATTTAGATTATCTTCAAATTTTTCCAACCATAAATTTTTTCTCAAAATCACACTTTTTGAAACTACATTAAAATATTACTATTTTAATAAACAGTTATGGAATAAAATAATTTTTTTTCAAGGACCTAATTATAATTAATATAAAACTAATTATATATAATTAAATATTTCAGTTTTCTTGACTTTTTCTTACTTTCATTCACTGTGTTTTCTTACACTATCAATGCATAATGGAGTCTCGTTTCCAACAGAATTGTTTATTGAAATTTATACAAAAAATTCACATATATTTATTAATTAATTGTTTTCATAAAATTAAATTAAATTATCTCGTCAAAGACAGGAAAAATCATGGTGTTACATTAATAAAGAAAGTATTATATAAGGTAAACTTTATCGTTTTTCCCAACTATGAATACAAAACTAGGCAATGGGAATCTAAATAAAAAGAAATAAGAACTTCCAAATAAACAAAAGCTACTTAGATTTCTTTAAACGATTAGATGTTAGAAATGCAGCATCATCCCTAATGAAACTCCACCGAAGGTAGGTAAGTGGAATAGTAATGGCATTCCTGAGAGCTTGTGCATCTAGAAGTCCTTTGTATGGAGGGAAATCATATATCTTTAGAGACATTGCAAGGCCACTAATAAGAACAACAAACCGAAGCTTCCACCGTGAGGGATGGTGAGTAACACCACTCCAAATTGCCCATGTAGCAAGTTGTGCTGTAGTCATTAGTAAGCAAACTTTCATATTCCATTCTACAAAGTTAGAAAAAGAATTCCAAGAAAAATCATATGAAAGAGGAAAAAATGAGTGGTATGAATAAGATTAAAAAAATGGGGTAAAATAATAAGAAAAAGCACATTAACTTTTATATATCAGTAAACACATAAAAAAGAGTAGACACAAAATATCCAAGTCAAGAATCTTGTCAATACTTTTGCAATGGAACTATGAGTCACAAATATGGATGAATTAAGTAGATTCTTCTGAAAGAAAAATAAACATGTGGCTTTCATGCAATTTTAGTCTTGAGAAGTAGTTAGTAATATAAAGTTTACTTGACAAGACTTACCATCAGGGTCGGCCCTGGGCCAGGGCAAACGGGGCACCTGTCCAGGGCCCAATTTTTTTCTCCTAATATGTGGTGAGGTATGTAGCTAGCCATTGGCCTGTACATGACTAGCAAATCTTAGCAAATTTTGACTAGCAATTTTTTCCAGTAATATGTAGTGAGGTATATTCAAGGTTCCTGCCAATAAACTGCCAATAAATCATTTTTTTCATCCAATAAATGAAATTTATGGCTGTTGTACGTGACTTGTCATGTTAATAGTAATAATAGCATAGACAAATTAGGATTGACACATGATCTTCACTTATTAGTTTGATCTATATATAAAGTAAGTTATGATTCATCAAATTATAATTTAATGTAATTACAAGGTAGCTTCTTAAATTATGTGTATTGTATACCCGTGATTGATTGCGAAACGTAAATTTCATTTCAAATATATGGTGTATGTTAAGATTATAAAAGATTTTTTTAATATTTTTTGTTACCAAAGGGTTCACCGTTAGTCGATGCAATCTAATTTAATTAATTAAATAAAATATATGAGTTATTATAATATTTTTAAATTATTTTACCAAAGTGCTATTACCATTGACAACTGAAAATGAACTCCCAGCCATTGTAATCAAATACCTTTCCTGCTTCTGCACCTCTTAGTCTCAGTCTCTCAAGTCTTCGACTATAGCATGAATAAAAAGCAAACTACAAGAATAAAGGCGTTGCAAATCTGAAGCATTGACTCCCGAGTAATTTTTTTTTCTTTTCCAAGCAATTTCCTTAATTCCTCTTCCTTCTTTCCATCTTCACGGGAATCACGGGCTCTGGCTCTTCAGCTCTTCCTCTGTCTCTACCTCTTCAGCTCATGCTCTTCCTCTATCTCTGTTGACTGTTGAAAAATATAGCAAACGGTAACATTATTCAATTTTATTATATAACGGTAACAAAAAATTTCGAGTATATATTTGATTGGTTTCATGTACAAATTCGAATACAAATTGGAGTACAAATTCGACTTTCGAGTATAGTTTTCGGTTGTTGATTGGTTTGGAGTTGGGATTTTCGATTAATTGAGGTAAGTGTTTAATGTTTTTAGTTTTTAGTTTCTTAAATTTGTAATTCGTAATTATTTGTTTCTTAAATTGAGCCAAAATTTCCAACTAAACGTCCTATTTTTAGAAAAAAATAATTTGGTGAGGATTGTCATGATGAAGATTTGCAATCACCTGAGGAGTCTTTTAGAGTTAACTACTTTTTGGTGATTGTGGATATGGCGATTGCTTCTTTGAAAGACAGATTTGATCAACTAAAGATTTTTGAAAATGTTTTTGGATTTTTAATTGACTCTACAAGGTTGAAGTCCTTGGAAAACAATAGATTAAGGGATTGTTGCAATAATTTTAAGGATACATTTTCTCATAATACTTTGTCAGATGTTGATGCAGATGACTTTTATTTTGAAATGAAGGTATTGCAAATGACTTTACCAAATGAGTCAATGACAGCAATTGATATTCTTGAATTTGTCAAAAATGCAGATTGTTACCCCAACGTTTCTATTGCATATCGAATCCTATTAACGATGCATGTGACAGTAGCTTCCGCGGAAAGAAGTTTTTCAAAGTTGAAATTATTGAAAAATTACTTGAGATCGACAATGTCGCAGGAGAGATTGAATGGTCTAGCAATGTTATCTATTGAGAGAAATATGTTGGATAAAATTGATGTAGATATGATTATAAATGATTTTGCGTCAAAAAATGTCAGAAGAAAATGCTTTTTATAAAGCATTATATGTATCTTTAATATACAGTTTTGAAAATTATTTGGGATGTAATGAATTTTTATATCTTTTAATATTATTTGTATTTAAAAAAATTTGTGTTAGGGGCCCATTTTTTTCACTTCGCCCCGAGCCAAAGAATTTTCAGGAACGGCCCTGCTTACCATAGTCTAGTTTAAAGGAGTTGAGGTACATTATATGAGTGATCACAAAAGATATGAATGGAGCAGGAATCATAACTCTAGTAACTTCATCTTTTACATTGAAGCTTCGTAATATAGCCATAATGAAGGAATATCCAAGGAGGGCTACTGTAGAAAAGTAGTCAAGTCTTTCTATTAACTCACAATATCTGCATTCATTGTAAGAGAAATTTTAAGAAACATGCATGTTACTAAATTAAATAGATAATAAGATAGGTTATTCATTTTTCTTTTAACTAGTTTGGAGGGATTATAGGGAATGTAGTCTTTAAAGAACAATAGAAGCATCAACATATACAAGTTAGAATACCATTAGCATTAGCTATAACTAAATCCAATTATTTATATGGGATTTGTTAATAATGTATTCTCATTTGCTATCTAAAAAAGTATGTTAATAAATTATAACTTTAAATTTGTTAAAATATTCTTAAAGAAGTAAGTTATTGACTAATCATTCTAAAAAATAAGTGAAGTTATATTAGCAAATTAAACCTCTTCTTGCACACACATACTGTAATTTTGGTGCAAACACAAACAAAGACAATGTTTTGTAGACTAAGCTGCAAGTTTCATTTAATATTTAAAGAGCAATGTTAAGAGTATAATGTATGTACTAGAAATTAACAAAAGAAATATGAATTTTGTTAAAATTTTATACAACTAAGATTGAATTAGAGATAGATAATATGATAATGTGACCATGAGATTTAGACTCCCAAAGAAGAACAAGGAAGTGTCACTATCAACTAACAAAAAAATATAATTGGGCCTTGTAAAAATTCCATCAATTGTTAATGACAAATAACAAGGTATATAGGACATTCTTATAAGACCCAATATAGAACAATATTGAATATTTTGAAATTAGTATAATTAAAATACTGAAATTATCTGCATAAATGAATTACCGACTATGAAAAATAGTGCTCCAAAACCAGGAGTTCAATGACAAAGGTCCATATACATGCCACAAACTAGCATATTCATAGTAAGGCCTTTTACTTGCCTTTAGAGGAAGTTTATTGTATAAAAGAGTGAAAAAGGACATCCAACCATGAAAATGCAATGCAAGATTAAGGGCAGAGAAAGCCATAGAAGCAGGTTCCTGAATAAATGGAAGACATATTAGATCTCCAAACAAAAACTTTTATGTCTTGAGGAGTGTTAATGTTAGTAATACACTTTCTATTACACTTTTTCATATATTGTTTTATTAGTTAAAATTTATTAAAAGTTATAAAATCACAAGTGAGACTATAAGTAGTGTTACTTGCAAAATTTTGTAGATTTTAATGACCTTTATCCAATAATTAAGAAAAAGTGTATAAAAAAAATATGTTAGTAACATTTATCTTGATATATTTGGAAATCAATTCAAAATGAAGAATATAGTAAATTATTTATTTAATAACGAACCTATATCCCATGGGTACGCTTAAATGGTCATTTACTATGGTATTTTTCTGGACCTTTATTAAGTAACTTCCTTTCTTTCTCTCTATCAAACATGCAATAGTATTGACAATCATTTTGGCAATCTCCTTTTTTTCCAATGTACATAAAGTGGCTCTAACATCTCCCATGGATAATGAACTGTGACTTCATATGAAGAAAATTTACTGTTTGGAAAGCATCTATCCTTAAAGCATCCAGTTTTCTCACATTGTTTTACACAACTCCTAAATCCAAAGCAAAACAATAACGAAAACTTCTCACAATTTATTTTTGTATAAAATGTATTCCAAATGAAAATAACAATTAAAGAAAGAATAACGTTATGTACCTGTAATGTGGATCAACATCACCAACACTTGCATTTAATATCACAATAAACGATGAAAACACCAAAATGAAAGCAATAATATATGAATTTAACATCTAACCACAAAAGATTAGGAACTCAAAGGTTAATAACTTTTTGTATTCAAATAGATAATAAATTTAATGAATAATGATTCCAAAAGCCTTAACAAAAGAACAAACTATTATGTTCCATCTAATATAACACATTTCAGAAATATAATATGAAAGAGTATTCATATAGTAATCTTAAATCTAATTAAGCTCTTTTCATCAACATAATTTTTTCATTTTTAATGTGAAAATATTGTATCTCTTTTCCTGCAAAATTATAATTTGAAAGAAATATCAAATGGAAGAATCAAATGTAGCAAACACAATTTACCTTTGTGGTAGTGAGAGAGAAGAGAATGTAACACGATAATAAGTTTGAAAATAGAAAAACACATGGAAGCAAATGTGGCAATAGAGAGAGAGAGAGGGAGAAGAGGGAGACATTTTACCTTTGTGGTAGTGAAACTGATAAACAAAAATCTAGTACAAAAATTTAGAGTGTTAGAAGGATTCAAGAAATGACAAAAACAAAGGAAAATATAGAGGTAATGAGTTATCTCATTTTCCATTTTATGAAGACCAAGTCATATGAAAGTATCTAAGCCAATCATGATTTTTAAAAGCAAATAAATGGTTAACTCCCTAAAAGTATGTGACACCATTTTCTTAATTTTTTAATATATTTTTTTATTTTGTTTTATTTTTCCCTTGACAAATGTTTTCTTCTCAAAAGACATACTTATTCCTACAAGTTCATTTTTTTTTATAATTTTGTTTAGTTGTTTTGAATTATTATTGTTGTTTATAATTTTAAATTAACAACAATATTATAAAATTGGATTGGTAATTGAACCACGTATGAAAAATATATGTGCATACGTGTATGCTTAACTACATATGAAAAATATATGATTTGCTCATTGGATATACTTTCAAATGGTAAAGAAAATTCATGTGTAAGTTAATTTCTCGAGAAGGAAATTCAGAAAGAGGCATTTATGAAATTTCAGTGAGACAAAACCAAAGAGCTTTCGCTTCTTAGTATTGAGTTCATCTTTATATATTTATTAGGTCGTTTCTATAGGTGTCATCAAGTACTTTTAAATCTGTTTCATATCTATGTGTTATAGATTATTATCTCTTTTGATGACATTAAGTACTACTCTTATATATATTATCGTGTTCATCTTTATTTATTTATTTTTTTATCATGTCATTTCTATTGGTGTTATCAAGTACTTTTAAATCTTCATATCTATGTGTTATAGATTATTGTCTCTTTTGGTGTCATTAAGTACTACTCTTTTATATATATATATATATATATATATATATATATATATATATTATGTTAGATTCTCGTTACCTTGTATTATTAGCATGTTTTTTATTATGGTTTTACTTTTGAGGTTTTTTATTTATCGTTTGGGAATAAATCGTCTCATCTGACATGATTTCTAAATAAGACCTGTCACAAGTTTTTTTTTAAGTGAGTGGTAAAAGTTTTTACGACTTCACTATTTTTTTAGTTCAAAAGTAATTTTTTTTTATTTTTAAAATTATTTAGAAATGCACGTTTAAAAATCATAAATATAAAAATGACTTTAAAGTTATTTTTATATTTATGACTTTACACTACAATAGCTTTATATATATATATGTGATTTATTTTATTTGTTTATTTAATATTGGTTTTGTTATTAATTTTTTTGGAATTTTTTTTATATAAATATATGGATTAGGGGTGTAAACCCATATATATATATATATATATGAATTTTTTTAATTACTTTTGTTTGTTATTTTAATTTTTTGTATTTTAAAAAATTGTAAATGGTTTTGAGTTAATTTTGCATGTGATTAATTTTAAAAATGGAAAAAGTAGTTTAATTTTATTATTAATAATTTAAATTTTTTTAATTTGGTTTAATATTTTGTATATAATTATAAATCATTGTAATAAACAAAATTAGTAATTTATGTTATAATTACTTTGAATTATATTTAATATTTTAATTAATTTTGTAAATTATTATAATAATGTTAAAATTGAAATTTTTAGAGATTTATTGTTGGATGAAAATAGTTTGGTAATAAATTTAACTTTTAAAATATGAATTAAGCTATATTTATTTTGATTTTGTTTATTAATTTTGTCAATTGTCATAATCTTAATTAATCATTTGGTAACCTAATGTTAAAATTTTATTATAAGAATAATTGTTTATATTAATACCAAATATAATTTAAGTTATAACAGTAGTTAAATGTCCTTCGTAAAAAGATTAATGAACATCAAATGAAGATGAAAAAGTAAAGAAAAGTAAAAAAGTACAAATAATATTAGTTGTCAACTTTATTGTATGGATAATTACGATGATTGTGTCATTCACTTCTACATAATGAACATTTTTTTGACCTATTGGTTCGTCCATCTCGTTATATATACGCGTAGTGACTAACCTTTTCAATGTTTTTCATTGTTTTGAATCATCATGGATAAAATATGGACCCAAATATTGAGGTCAATTTTCTTCGCTTCCAAGGGAATGAAAATGATGTTGATAAACTTTGCAAATATTTTCCAACTTGTATACAGGGTCAACAAAGTCATCGTAATTTAAGTTGCAAGACGTACATGCTGCAATTGCATGCCAGCATGAAATTCGAAAAACCTAGACATGTCCACCCTCACACGACCATTCATTCAACTCAACAATGCATGTCATTGCTCGTTGCCCATGTCGCGTATTAGCAATTTCCTGAACCTCAAACTCACATGTTTCCCGAACGGACATGCGAACGTAATGCGAGGTAGCAATACATTGATTTTCTTGCAGCATGACATACACGTCTTCAGAGTACCTATGTCTTGCCTTTATTATATTCATAAATTTCATGTTCCTCAACAACAACAAACACAAACACAAACACGTAATCATCCTAGAACAAGAGGAGGAAGAGGTGGTAGAACAAGAACAAACCATCAACAAATCCAGCACTACAAGATGAAAGACCAAGACACGTATCTAGAAGACCCCGTTGTGAGACACCATCCCACTATTAAATTTTTTCTTTACTACTTGTGTTGAAAGGAAGTTTTTGAATTTAAAATATTGTTATTTTAGATAGGAATACAAACTGTTTAAACTACTTGTTAGCTATATGTTTAGATAGAATAAAATTGTTATTCTGTTTCCTATTATTATGATATATTTGTTATATCCACTTGTATACATAAACCTCATCCAGGAGGAAGAATAAGAAGAATTAAAGCAGTGATTTATCCGTATCTGACTTTCAACATGGTATCAGAGCCCGGTTCCCTCCATGAATAAGAGTCATGTTTCTTCCGCTACCATTAGAGTCTTAGTCTTCCCCATTCCATATCCAAATTATATTTCTTCTTCATATTCCCAAATATACATCTCCTTTTATATTTTTTCGTATTAGTATTTGTATTCCACTTTTATTTATCTCAAATCCCTAACTCTTTTCTTTGATGGCCGATTCTGATTCTGAAATACCCAACCGTCTACCTCCTCCTTAACTTTCACCTTCTCCAATTTCTCTATAAATTATGATTATTATTATCATGAAATCCATCTTTGCCTCGTATAACCTTCACATCTTCGACCTTGGCTTGAATCCCTTTCCGTATCTCAATCTTCTTCCCGAAAACAAAACAAATGGCACAATACAAACCCGTTTTGAATCTTTCTCGTACCTCAGTTTTGAAGCCTCCATGCATGTATTCCATTTGAAGGTTATTGATGTGAAGCTCGTTGCACTGTTCTGAATCCTTCACAGACCAACCATGAAGTCTATTGACTTGAACATGTGATTGTTTTTGAATATCTTGCTGTATCTCAATTCTCTTTCTACCTCACATAACCGAAGCACCTGCTGTGGACTATCCTGAAGCACCTGTTGAACCTATTGCTACTGGATAAGTGTTTGAAGAAGCAATTGACAAGTTGAGCATGACCGATATTCATGCACCAACTTGAGGGGGAGTGTTGAAAGGAAGTTTTTGAATTTAAAATATTGTTATTTTAGATAGGAATACAAGCTGTTTAAATTTAAAATTTAAACTGCTTGTTAGTTATATGTTTAGATATGATAAAATTGTTATTTTGTTTCCTCATTCAAGAGGAAGAAGAAAAATGAAAGATTTATATGTATCAGATTTTCAACAAGCTGTGTAATTTATTTGAATTTTATTTGATAATCTTAAGTCTTTCAAATTATATCTTGTGTTTATATTTCAAATTTTGTTAAAAAATTTAATTACTATTATTGTGCCCAATGATTAATTAACATAATTATATTTGTACTAATTAATTAAAAAAATCAAAATAAAAATATATTTTTTTTCATATATAAAAAGCAAATATTATTACCAAAATATTTTAATTTGACAATAAGTATTTTTAAATTTAAAATTTAAAATTTCAAACAAAGAATACAAAATTTATTAACAAATTTTACAAAATACAAATTACTTGTAACGTTAATAACTAAAATATTTAATAAAATAATCTAAAAAATACATAAAAATATTAAACAAAATTACAATAATTAATATTACTTACATACAATGGATGGATATTCATATTCATATACCACAGGTCCACTGTGTCACTATCAATTATTTTCGCGTGGATGTCAGGCTTATCTGCAGTTTGAAAAACATTTAGTTTCTTAGTTGGGTGTTCAAAGTGTTGCTTCTCTTTTATATAGTATTGATTTTGTGGACTTTTATAAATAAATAAAACAAAACACGAAATCCTAAATATAAATATAAACTAATTAAAGAAAATGAAGGATACAACTCTAAAGTCATAAAGAGATTTACAAATTGAAGGATACGATTCTAAAGTTGTAACTCTCTTTACGACTTTTGAATGGGTTTTTTATAAAAAAATTTCATAAATAATAATAAAAATTAAAACTATGCATAACTTACTACCAAACATCAATAAAAAGTGCATAACCCTATATAAGTAGGTGGCACGACTTACTACAAAATGTGGTAAATAAAAAGTGCATAATCTTACATTTAAATTTTTTTAACCCCCTTCTGATAAAAAAAACCCTGCTTTTGGAGTGATGGTTCTCAACGTCATCTATTAGCAGGAGGTGCAGAATAAATGTATTTTTTTTTATGGATCTTGGGAATACAACGTATAGGGTTTGGTGGTAAAATTATGCAATTGATCTATGCTACTTATTTATCTCATTATGCAGTATTGCTACTTATATCAACTTGAGTATTTTATATTGTTATCACTTAATTAATAAATATAAGCTACTATCACTTATATTTATCATTATTGATTGTTAAACCATAAGTATCCTAAAATACAATAAAGTTATCATTATTTTCACCACTTGGTATCATGTCATTTATGGGCGGACTGATTTAAGCTTTGAACTCATAAAAGCTTAAATCATAATATTGTTTACTTAATGTGAAACACAATATTCTCATTTTTAATAATTGGCATATAATTCATCGATGATCTTATTTGTTTTAAAATGCTTTTAAAAACACACAGACACACACACAATACATATTATAAGAAATAAAGTTTGAGGATGAAGAGTGATAATGAAAAATAATTCTCTTAAAAAAACGTTATATTTTCATTCTTGTTTTATTAATAAAATCAAATTTTCATGCACTACATGAGCGAATACCAAAACACACAGAAAAAACATCAAACAGAAACCCGAATATTCGGATATTCCACTTAAAACACTGAAAACGAACCTGAAAGGTGAGAGAAAGTGAGACGCAACAAAGAGAGTTGTGGCAAGTGGGTATACCTCATATGGGCTTGGATCTTTCATGCCTGGGCTTGGC
This sequence comes from Glycine latifolia, assembly GCA_013407115.1. NCBI lineage: Eukaryota > Viridiplantae > Streptophyta > Magnoliopsida > Fabales > Fabaceae > Glycine > Glycine latifolia. Next base: position 35,064,239 of record CM023955.1, read on the forward strand.
CCAATACTTTTGTTTGAGTCTTTCTGCCTCCTGACTTGCACTAGTAGTACTATTTGAGGACATAGATTAAAATTTCAATGATATTATTTGTATAAAAAAGTATGATAGGAAAAAATGTGATTTTAGTTTTTATATTTTTTATTAAACGTACTTAAAGTCTCTAAATTTTTTTATATTGATAAATTTAGTCTTTAATTTTTATAAAAATATATGAATTTAATCTTTTTTTAAAAATTATTATACTTTAGGAGAAACTAAATGTACATAATTTTTAAAATTTAATGACCAAATTAATTAATATGAAAGTACAAGAGTCTTGGCATTTGACAAAAAATACAGAAACTAAAAACACATTTTTTCTCTTATTTTTTCATATGGTTTTTCAATTTGTTATTTAATTAATATAAATTTTATTTTATTCTTCTTGAATTTGTAATCATTTATGCTTTTCCATTGCTAGCTATTAGATGCAAATATTTATATGGGCTTAAATTTTATTTTGATGCAATATGGGCTTAAGTTTTTAAGCTGTTAGTTAGTTATAGTATCCCCCATTTACACAGCAATTGCTGTAAATTACTTGTTGCATTAACTTCATACTAAGTATTTAAATAATCCAATTGTGTAGAAATTTAATTGTCATTTTTTTTAATCTTTTGTTAAATATGATCATTCATTCAGTAAATATTCATGTTTTTATTTTTATTTTTTTAGTTTATTTTATTTCGAGTAACTTTTAGAGTAGGAGATATTCTTAGGTGCTCGTAGAGTAGTACCCCAGACTATGTTTTGTAGCTATTTATTCTTTTTTATATTTCATTTCTTGTTTCTGGATTTCAAACATTTAATATATCAGTTTTTAAATCATTATCTTTTGTAGCTGACAAGAACCCACCATAGTGAAGAAGCTAGCTTTTTTTACCCCAAAATTAAATGAGACGAAAAGTTACAAATTTTAAACAAGTTAACTTCTAGTTTCTTTCTTTTTTGTCCATACATTATTATTTCCACAAATTCACCAATAGATTTTTTTAATAAAAAGTCATCATATTATATTTGTATTCTAAAATAATTAAATATTTTAGTATTTATCTTTAAAGAGGTTAAAACATTACATGCATGTAAACACAATTTTATATATACATTAACAAGAATGAAGATTTTATAAAAGATCAAATTAATCATAATATAATTTATTAGAAAAACAATAGTTATAGAGGCGATTTAACTATAGGCATTTACAAAATATGAATCCTGGTGGAAGCTTTAAAAACTGAAAAGAAAATTGTGTGATGAATCAAAAGTCAAAACTTGCAGACAGGGAGGACATCAATTGACTAATTTCTTTGTGAAGTGTTAAGCTTGTATTTGTAAAATACTAGAATTTCTGTGTACATTGAGAGACAAAGTAAGTTTTGAAAGTAAGTCTTGTGCAACTAACACCAAATAAAAAAAGATGACCGTTATTACACTATTTTTTTCTTCTTGAAGTTACACTGCTATATGGAGACCATGGTCCATTGATGATCTAGAGAGAAAAGGTACCACTCAATACATGTCTTGTATGTGTGCTATACATGTGGATGAGGATGTTCCTTTATTGTGGTTCACAAAGTGCTTCTAGTGCCACGTAACCAAAATGTGTGAATGTCTATCTTGAAATAGTACCTAAACATTGTGTATTATAGCGCACATTATATAAAAAAAGTTTTAAAAAACGATTTGCGACCGTAAGTTGAATCGTAACATTAAGATTTTTTAATTGTCTGCTTTTGTAATTGGGACTCCATCGATCACATTTGTCCATGATTTGTCGTGATATCAATAAATGTGATGAAATCGCAATGCGGCCAATATTTAAAACCTCAAAAGACCAAAAGTTTCCACAATAAGGTTTTAGAGTTTAGACTCTAAATTCCACTAGAAGCAGAAGAAACATGGGGTCTCTATTACAGATGAAATTGCAGGCCTTGTGGAGCTCAACCCTGATAGGCTGGGTGAGCTCAAAGCATTTGATGACACAAAAGTTGGTGTTAAAGGCCTTGTTGATGAAGGGGTCACAAAGATTCCAAGATTGTTTCATCACCCCCCTGATAATTTTGTGAAGGACTCAAATTTAGGCAACACAGAACACATTATTCCTGTCATAGACATAGCAGAAATTGGCAAAGAACCGAGTTCACGCCAATAAATTATTGGCAAAATAGGGGAAGCATCTGAGAAATGGGGTTTCTTTCAGGTTGTGAACTATGGCATCCCTGTGACTGTTATTGAATAATAGCTCCCTTAATCTGCGCGTGAGAATTACACCAGAAGGAGGTTGCTAATTAGTTTGAGCAGTTAGAGATATTGTTAGTTTGTTACAGTGTGTCAACAATATTGTTTACGTATAACTGCACTATTGATAGCCTTGTAATATAAAATACATTCTCTGTGTATTCAACATTTAAGATACACAATACAGAAAACAAAGTTATTCTTTTTCTTTCATTTTCTCTTCTCTCTTTCTTGATTCTTTATGGTATCAGTTTGCAACCACAATCATGGCAATTCCAAATCAAAACTCTTTACCAGACTTCATTACGAATCCAGGGAATCCACTCTGCCTCCACCCAAGTGAAAATCCCTCAATTGTCCTTGTTTCATCAGTCCTCAATGGTGTGAATTATCATGCTTGGGCAAGAGCGATGAAGATGGCTCTAATGTCAAAGAATAAGCTAAAAATTGTAGATGGATCTATGACGATTCCTAATGCAACAGATCTCTCATATCAGGCTTGGGAAAGATGTAATAACATGGTACTTGGAAGGATTCACAAATCCATAAGTGATTCCATAGGTAAATCCATACTTTGGATTGATAAAGCTGAGGATGCTTGGAATGACATTAAAGATCGTTTCTCCTAGGCTGATATCTTTCGCATCTCAGATCTTCAGGAAGATATTTACAAGCTTCATCAAGGTGAGAGAAATGTAGCAGATTATTTCACTGAATTAAAAATTCTATGGGATGAACTTGAGATATTGAAGCCTTTACCACAATGTTCTTGCAATGCTCTTAATCAAATGCGCAAATACAGAGATAGAGATCATGTCATCAAATTCCTAAAAGGATTAAATGATCAATTCAACAATGTCAGATCTCAGATAATGTTGTTAGATCCTCTTCTGGAAGTGAACAAAGCATTTTTCCTCATACTGCAACAAAAAAGATAGATCAACAATGGTGCTGTTGTTATCAATGATGCATCTAATGAACCAAAAGCTTTTGCGTATGCCTTAGAAAATAGAAACTATACTGGTGACAAAGGTAGATGGAAGCCTAATACTGGTAGAAGTGGAAATCCTAATGCTGGGAGAGGTGGAAACAAATTTTGTATCCATTGCAAGAAAACAAACCATACGGTGGAAACCTGATATTTTAAACATGGATTTCCACCAGGATACAAACCACGCAATTAAGCTGTTGCTAATCTCACATATGCAGAAACACTAATTGCCAACAACAATCTTGAGCAAGGTTTTTCATTCACAACTGAAGAACAACAACAACTGTGAAACTTATTGCAAATGCACAAGAATGCAAGTTCACATTATGCAAATTTAGCTCAGGTTTCATCATTCAAGTCAGAGGTAACACAACCATCAGGTAAAAACTCTACATATTGGATCTTGGACACTGGTGCCACAGATCACATATGTTTCTCAAAATCCTTTTTCTCCTCTTTACATAAAACCACACTAATATCCATTTTACTACCCAATGGACATAATGTTGTTTCTGAATTCTCGGGTACAGTTCAATTGTCACCTCAGCTTACTTTACAAAATGTCTTCTTTGTTCCAAAGTTCAAAGTAAACTTGATATCAGTTATTAAACTTTTGAAAACTATACCATGCTGTATTACTTTTGACCATTGTTCTTGTTCTATTACACAGAAATATACCAAGGAAATGATTGGTTCAGCTGAAGAGAAAGATGGACTGTACGTGTTAGTCATTTGCCAAACAACTAATCAACCAAGTCAGAAAAATACTTCAACTCTGTCTATACAATGTAACCTTTCATCTTTACAGAATAATAGCTCCCTTTTGTGGCATTATAGACTTGGGCATTTATCCCACACTGTAATGAATGAGATGGCAAATCAATTTCCTTTTATTTCTGCAAAAAAAGTTTCTCCATGTGATATATGTCATCTTGCCAAACAATGCAAATTACCCTTTCCACTTAGTTCATCTTTCACAAATCAACCTTTTCAAATTTTGCATGCTGATATATGGGGACCCTATTCCACTCCTTCTTTGCATGGACACAAATACTTTCTTACACTTGTTGATGATTATAGCCGTTATACTTAGGTTATTATGATGCATGCAAAATCTGAAACAAGATATCTGCTATGAGGATTCATAGCTTATGCTGAGAATCAATTTCAATACAAACTGAAAATTATAAGAACAGACAATGGCCCCGAATTCCTCATGACAGATTTTTACCATAAAAAAGGAATCATACATCAAGGCTCATGCGTAGAAACTCCACAACAAAATGGTATTGTGGAACGAAAACACCGTCACATATTGAATGTGGCAAGAGCACTTATATTCCAAGCCAATCTACCCCAAAAACTTTGGAGCTATACTATTACTCATGCCATCCATTTGATCAACATAACCACCGGTCCAAATCTAAAAAACAAAAGCCCTTTTGAACTATTATACAACCAACCACCAACTCTAATCCATCTAAAGGTGTTTGGTTGCCTTGCTTTTTCTAGCACACTGACTGTCCACAGAGCCAAATTTGATCAACGTGCACGTAAATGTGTTTTTCTTGGTTTTCAACAAACACAAAATGCTACATATATGACCTATTCTCTCATTCCATTTTCATTTCACGGCATGTCATATTGTATGAAACTCATTTTCCTTTCCTAAATACACCACCTAAAGACTCTACCTTGGTACAACCTTGTCCCTCATTCATCCCCTATACTCATGAACATAACCATACACCAGAAGCCACTCCTGCTACCATTCTCTTAAATGAACCAACCAATATTTTCACCACATCTGAAGTACCACCCTTAAATGAACCAGTCATTGTTCTCATTACATCTGAAGCATCATCCTCTCCTATTCGACGTTCTTCTCGAATCAAGAAACCTCCACACTACCTTAATGACTATCACTGCAGTCTCTCTGTATCTTCATCTCACCAACATTCCTCAGGTACCCCTTATTCCTTAGCTTCTGTTTACTCTTTTGATTTTTGTTCTCCTGAATATAAACATGTCTGTTTGAGTTTAAGCACACACCAAGAACCAAAATTCTACTCAAAAGCCTCAAAACACGCCTGTTGGCGTAATGCTATGAAAGCTGAGCTAGATGCACTTGCCTTGAACAACACATGGTCTCTAGTTGATCTTCCACATAATATCAAACCCATTGGCTGTAAATGTGTGTTTCATATCAAGTATCGTGCAGATGGCTCCATACAACAATACAAAGCTCGACTTGTAGCAAAGGGCTATACACAACTTGAAGGGATTGACTTCTTTGAAACATTCTCACCTGTGGCCAAGCTCATTGCTATCCGCGTACTTTTCTCTCTAGTTGCAGCTTGTGGTTTGATTCTTGAACAACTTGACGTGAATAATGTTTTCCTACATGGGGATTTGGATGAAGATGTTTATATGTCCCTACCTCCAAGCTTTCCTTTTTCATCTCCAAATAAATTTTGCAAGCTCCAGAAATCTTTATACGGTTTAAAACAGGCAAGTCGTCAATGGTATGCAAAGTTATCCTCCTCTTTGATTTCCATTGGCTACCAGCAATCTCAGGCAGATCACTCCCTTTTTGTTCGAAATAATGTGTCTTCATTCACTGCCTTGTTAGTGTACGTGGATGACATACTACTCGCAGGAAATGACTCTCATGAAATCAATTGTGTTAAATAATTTCTGGACAACAAATTTAAAATCAAGGACCTTAGTCCAGCTCATTTCTTTCTTGGTTTAGAGGTTTCACGATCACCTCAAGGCATTGTTGTGAACCAAAGAAAATATACTTTAGAATTGTTACAAGATAATGGGTTATTAGCTGCAAAGCCTGCCAATACACCAATGGACCCTTCCATTCATCTTCAACGCATTCAAGGAGAACCTTACAAAGATGCTTCCTTTTATCGTCATTTGATAGGCAGGTTGCTGTACTTAACAACCACTAGACCTGATGTCTCTTTTGTTGTACAGAAGCTTAGCCAATTTGTGGCCAGTCAAAGAAACAAACGACAATCTCACATTTCTCAATAGAGGCTGAATATCGTTCTCTTGCTCATCTCACATGTGAATTGCAGTGGCTTAATGTAAGGTCTCGAGTGTCCACATGACACATTAACATTTTAATGTTGAAATTACGCAGTAGTAATAATTATTATGGTAATGATCCCATGACTAATCCAAATTTGTGTGACCGGGGTGTCATATAAGGGGGGTGCATATTGGAACTTGGATAAGGGAGGGGTGTAAATAGAACCTTTTTGAAGCTTGGTTCGTACTGAGTGTGTTAGTATTTACAAGGAAATCGGGTTAGAGTGTGACCGGGTTATCGCGTGTGTATCTTGGAATAAACGCTGAAAAGAAAGGAACCCGAACGAGGTCGGGTAGGGATGGCTAGGACAAGACCCCAGACAGGGTTGTTTGGACTACGCGTACCAATGCAAAGTCATATGCGCTTGACTCGCCAGCCCGGTAGTTGGTGCTTTCACAAGCTTGACCTATGCACGTGATCCGTACTGACCGTCAAGTCACTAAAGTAACACATGTTGACTTAGTGACGTATGCGACGTGCGTTAACTCTCAGAGTATTTAAATAGCGTGCAAGTGAGTTATTTCGTGCACGAATCATTTTCTTCCTCTGTCCTTTCACCATAAAAATGTTCCTTCTCTCTCTTCCTTCTCTGTTTCCACCATTAACGAATGAAGGGAAGCTTCGAGCCTAGAGTAGAGAAGGTGATTCTCAGAGCGTTCGAGCTTGAGATGCGCTCTCTAGTCTCGTTAACAACCTTAGAGGTAAGAGGCACCGGTCCAACCATAGATTGTAACTGTTATCATTTTTGGGTTAGTTATGATGAACCTTTTCGGGTTCTTCATGTCGCCTGTGGGTGACTAATGCTGGTAACCTGGAAATGTATCGAGTTCCTCTACATGCAACAGGTGAAAACCATTATTGATTTCTTGCATGCATGTATGTAGGGCGCGATGCTGAAGATCTTGGTGTTCAAAATCACGAGGTCGGACGAACCAGTGAGGAACGCGGGACAAGTAAGCTCCCTGTTCTTGAGAGTCCTTCTCTGGACCGCGTTCCACCATACTCCGAGGGAGTGATGGTTGTTATATGTTATGATGCATGTATTGAAATTGGGTGTTACTGCTTTCTGTTTGAGAACATGTATATGGTTTGCACTGTGATTGCTTTGTTGTGATACTTGAGATTCTCTGGCTAGTAGAATGGACGATTATGGACTTAGAGCCATAGATGTCCGCGCGGAACCCACATGGAATGTGCCCATTAAGTTTGATGATCTTCTTCAGGGGGTGTCTGCACGAAGTCCTAGGGGAATGTACCCATTAAGTTGGATGATCTCTCTTGTTATATCCGTGCTATTATACACATGTGATGTGTTCTTTTGTAAGCCGGGATCACTAGCTTGTGTAATGCCATTTTGATGCTTTATGTCATGGAAGTGAACCCGAAAAAAGGAGAAACCCTCCAGAACTTGGAGAGTACTGAGATTATTATCTCACTCCGGTTGGGGAATTATATGTTGTTGCAGGTGACGAGCACTGGGAGGACGGTGGATCCCGTGGCAAGAGGCCCGGGTAGCAACGCAGTCTGAGGGATTCCGGACGAGGGGCCGAGCCGGGCGGGTTCTTAGTGAACCTTAGTCTATTTTGTAGCATGTAATTGTAATTTTTGATTATGTATTTTATGCATGCTTTTAATCTGGCCTTGAAGGGTGTCATACTCAGGGTCTTATAAGTTGTAAACTCATGACTTATCACCATACATAATGCAAAGCTTTCATCTTTTGTGAACGTATGATGACGTCATTTTATTAGTTGTTTCCTTAATTAATTTTTTTATATTAATTACTGCGCTTAACGATCATAATGTAATGTTAACAACCGGATGCATACGGGCTGTTACACTTAATTTTCTTCTCAAGGATTTATGTATGGTTCATTCCAAGCCTGCATTAGTGTTCTGTGACAACCAATCTACCATTTATTTGGCTCATAATCCAACTTTTCATGAACACTCTAAATTATAGAGCTGAATTGTCACATAATTCGTGAAAAGATCACTACTGGCCTCATTCATTTGCTGCCCATTTCCACTTCTCTTCAAGTCGCTGATGTTTTTACTAAAGTCTTGCATCCTCAACAATTTTGTTCTAATATAGCCAAGCTTGGACTAATGGATATCCATCGTCCAGCTTGAGGGGGGATATTGAATAATAGCTCCCTTAATTTGCGCGTGAAAATTACACCAGAAGGAAGTTGCTAATTAGTTTGAGCAGTTAGAGATATTGTTAGTTTGTTACGATGTGTCAACAATATTGTTTACGTATAACTGCACTATTGATAGCCTTGTAATATAAAATACATTCTCTATGTATTCAAGATTTAAGACACACAATACAGAAAACAAAGTTATTCTTTTTCTTTCATTTTCTCTCCTCTCTTTCTTGATTCTTTAACTGTTCTAGAGGATTTGAAAGATGGGGTGCAAAGGTTTTATGAACAAGATGCTAAGGTGAAAAAGGAGCTCTATACCCAGGATCAGATGAGACCTTTTGTGTATAATAGCAATTGTGATCTCTATAGTTCACCAGCACTCAATTGGAGGGACACTTTTATGTGTTACCTGGCTCCTAATCCTCCCAAACCTGAAGACTTACCACTTGTATGCAGGTAAGTTCATGTATGTATAGTGCCTTAAATATTAGGCCACTTAGATCATTCAAGGTATATTTATAGCTTCACTTTTCCGAAAATCGATTCAGATTTTCCTCGTTGAATGCAAAGCAACACAGAGTTGCTTCCACTTTTTCAAGATGTCACTGTGATTTTTGGTCTCATCATCAATCCAAACACACTATTTAAGGATTTTAATAGAATGTAATGACAATACGGGAATTTTTACACTATAATCGAAAAATAGATAGTCTTATATGATAAAATTGTTGACTTTTGTAATAATTACTTTAAAATTCACTTTCATATTTTTTTCTAATTGGTTAACAGTGTTACACAATGCATGAAAATAAAACTCAAATTTAGCTTTAAGTTTATGTTTGTATTAAGTTACTATGCATAACGTGTGTGCATGATTCCTGAATAAGGTTCAACCTTCTAGTAGCACAGTAGGCTAATTGGGTCTCCACTTGTGTGCACAAAGATTTATGAATCAAGGTATCAGTGTGAGGTTATAGACACACAAATATACAAACCAACACATTTTACAAAAAGTAAGAAGATCCAAAGTTAAACGTTTCATTTATACTATAAGGCCTTTAATTGCTAATTGATTGCATCTTCTTGTAGGGATTTACTTTTGGAATATGGAACATATGCAATGAAACTGAGAATTGCACTGTTTGAATTACTATCAGAAGCTCTAGGGCTGCATCCAGACCATTTAAAAAGACATAGGTTGTGCTAAGGGAATTCTTTCACTTTGCGATTACTACCCTGCATGCCCTGAACCAGATTTAACTTTGGGAACCACCAAACATTTCTGATAATAGTTTCCTCATAGTGCTTCTCCAAGACCATATTGATGGCCTCCAGGTTCTTTACCAGAACATCTGGATTGATATACCCTTGAAACCTGGGGCTCTTGTAGTTAACATTGGTGATCTTCTGCACGCAAGTTTTCTATTGTAATTATAAATGTATGAGTTTCCTGCCATAGTTAATTTTTTGATACATAGGAATCAAAGACAAGTACAAGGAGATCTACAACAACTCACATACCCTGCTCAATTAGCTAAGCTAGACCCCTTTGATTCCTGCCTTAGTTATTGTGAATGGTTATATCAACTGAAGCTTCAATGCAACAAACTAATAAACTTTATCATGTTTATATAAACATGGCTAGTCTAAGTTATGGCTCTTGATGCTTACTTAATATGTATTTTTGGGCTTACAGGTTCAATAGGCTGTTAGGAGTATCATAATTTTATATTCACATTATTAAGCAATAGTAATTTGAATTGTCGTGGTGTATGCTTTTTGCAGATGATATCGTGCTTATTGATGAGACCAAAGATGGTGTTAATAAGAAATTGGAATTGTGGAAAAACACTTTGGAGTCTAAAAGATTCACGATAAGCAAGAGCAAGACGGAGTATATGAAGTGTGAGTTTTCGCGAGTAAGAGATAATGATCAAGACACAATGCATATACTTGAGCAAGAGATACCCAAGAAAGATGTTTTTAGGTACTTGGGATCAATTGTGCAAAAAGGTGGTGAGATTGATGAGGATGTAAATCATAGAATTAGAGCAGGATGAATGAAATGGCGGAGTGCATCGGGGTTTTTGTGTGACCGCAAAATTCTCCTTAAGATAAAAGGAAAATTCTATAGAACAGTTGTAAGACTGACATTGTTATATGGAGCAGAATGCTGACCAACACATAGGCAACATGAACATAAAATAGGAGTAGCAGAAATGAGAATGTTAATGTGGATGTGTGGTTATACGAAGATGAATAAGATAAGAAATGAGGATATTCGAAGAAAGGTATCAGTGGTGCCAGTATGTGAAAAGATGAGAGAACATAGATTGATGTGGTTTGGGCACGTTATGAGACGGCCACTGGATGCTCTCGTAAGAACAAGAGTTTGTTATCAAGAGCTCGACAAAGAGAGGTAGAGGTCGACCGAAACTTACCTGGGGAAAGGTAGTTAAACAAGACTTAATGAAGTGAGATATAGACTGACGGACAGTATGTCTTAGAACGGAGTGGAGAAAATCTATAAGTTTGGTGGAGGGTTAAACCCATTAGTAGTTCTATGTTCCAGTTGTTTCCCGTGATTTATTCTTTTCCTCTTTATTTCCCCTCTCTTTCTTTCACCCCTATTTTATTTTAGTTTATTATTTCTCTCTTTTGTCTTATTTTCAATTTTTTCTTCCCTTCTCCCTTTCTCTGTCTTCTTCTTTTTTCTAATCTATCATTGAGTTCATCTCCTACTGACCCCAATTAACTTGGGTTAAAGGTGCTGTTGATGTTGATTTTGCTAAATAAACAATACTGTTAGTAAGCCAGTAAAATTTCTCAATGGGTTATATCTTAGATGACATTTTATGCGGTGGATCAAAACTGAATATTTATAGTATCAGTGTTGATATAGGCATAATTTGCAAATGGATTATCTGGTTTAGCTCCCATGGAAGATTCTTCAGCACATGCACATAAACTAACTTCTGTTTAAGCAAAATTAGTTATATGGTTGTCATGCTGAACACAGAGAAAGAAAGGGGGAGGGGAGTTCCATTTTTTTAGTTCTTTTTCTCTTCATTTCTCCCTTCTTCTTTTCACCCTTATTTTATTTTAGCTTATTTTTTCCTTTCTTTTGTCTTATTTTCCTTTTTTGTTTCCATTTTTCTTTCTCTTTCTTTGTCTTATTTTCGATATATCATTGGGTTTATTTACCATTGACTCCAATTAACTTAGGTTAAATATGCTGTTGATGTTGATATTATAGTATAACTTTGCAAAAAGCCTGATACAACTTTGCAACTTTTTAAGTTCCTATGATATGTAAAATGAATTTAATGAATGTGGCTATTTTTTTTTTTCTTGAACTGCAGCTGATGACAAATGACAGATTCAAGAGTGTAGAACATAGAGTTGTGGCAAATCTCATAGGTCCAAGAATATCTGTTGCATGCTTTTTCAGGGCAGGTCTTAAATCATCACCGAAACTCTATGGACCTATAAAAGAGTTATTATTAGAAGACAATCCTCCCAAATACAGCGAAACCACAGTTGTGGAGTAGGTACGCTACTACAATGCAAAAGGCCTTGATGGGACCTCTGCTCTTCAACACTTCAGGATTTGAGTTGATGTGGTTTATTTATCACGATAAAGGAATAAATTAGATAAGTTAGAAATTGTAACATTTTTCAAACTCGATAAGATTAAGGTTCCTATATTTCTTGGACAGGATAATACACACCTAAAATTTCTTGATCTTAATATATTATCTGAGGTGAAACAAGATCTCTTTGCTTGTGTTGATTATATATCTTCACATGAGGCTACACCTAGTTTCTAGTGAATTTATGTTTTGTCAAAAATACTTTTTAACAGTAATCAATTACACAAATTCTTAGAGACTAGGTCTTGCAAACAAAATAAAGAAATAAATTATTCGCACTTGCTGTTTAAAGGAATAACCGTTGATATCAAATATGTACATGTTCTAGATTGCAACTCCAATTCTTAGGAAAAATAAGTGCTTGTCCAATGCTAATTTCTATCACTCCCTTAATTTGTCGTATCCATACCAGAGGTTTGGATCAAGTCCGTGCCTTATGTCAACATTTGCTGCGATTTGCTCAGTCAAACTTGATGGCTAGTCAAGTCAATCGAGTGATTGCTTTGTATTTGAACTTTGCTGATTATGATAGTTGTAAAGTTTACGTGATTGCAATTGTGGCAGCAGACTTTGTAATGTTGTATTACCTGTTACTAGAAATAATATGGACATCATTGATATAATGGAATAGAAATATTTCTCTAGCTTATAGCACTACGATTCAGATAATGTTTTTATTAGCTGGCAATTGGTGAACTCATAATGGTGGTTGAATTCAAAATGATTACGGAAAATAAACTGGAAATCAGAAAATTTTTCTGGTTTGTTTTTAATACTTCGCAAACAATTATATAGATAATGTATTTGGCTTGAAAAGGATTGTCTGCGGTGGAGAATACCCGTGGTCTATTCCAAAAAAGATATATAGATAATGTTTCGTTCAAAATGATTCCCTATCTTGCCCATCTTGTGGGTTGGATATGCAGTTATAGCTCTTGCTATCCTCCTCTTGTATATTTTGACAAATGAGATCCTCAACCGCGTCCTTCAGTTTGATGCAGTCGTCCGTGTTGTGTCTGACCAATTTATGATAATGATGATATTTTGTATTATAAATTCTAGGTTTAGGTATCCAAGGACATGACCAATTGTAGTTGGCGTATAGAGGTGTTGATGAAGATAATCTAAAGGAAAGAAATTCTAGCTTGAGGAGTTCTTCCCTTGGACAATCCCTCAGTGTCTTGCATAACTTGATGTGGTGGTTCCTCTGTTGATGGTAGAGGAGGAAGGTGCTCATGGTTGGGCTTTGTGGCCACATTGGTGACTGAATGATTGTGAGTAATCGGGGTAGTTCATTGCGGCGTTCTCTTCCTTAGTTTTCTGGAATATATGAGAGAATGTGAAGTGATATTGGACTTGAACGATTAATGATAAATTGTTATCGCATAGGCCTCAAGTGTTTATAGCACTAGTCCTCTGAGACTGAAATGGAATAAAAAAAAAAAACAAAAAACTACATACCCCATTACCCGGAGGCTCCACGCTATACGCAGGTAAGGGGGAAGGATAGTGTACGCAGTCTTACTCTTACAAATGCAAAGAGACTGTTTCCAAATTCGAACCCATGATCAACAAGTCACCAAGATACAATTTTACTGTTGTGCAATATTCGAACAAAATATCTTTGAACACACAAGCTCTAGTAGTGTACTTGCAAGGACTATCATGCTCATGTCAGTAAAGACAGTTACATATGGGTGATCAAAGATAGACAGCACCTTAGACCCTTGGGGTTCTATTTATACCATTCCTTCATTGCTATTATGAAAATTCTTACGTCAGGTAATGTGGAAAATGCCTCACTAAGCAAATCCGAACAGAATTGCTACCTCTAACAGAATATAGACAATGATTCTATGCTTCGCATCCACATGGTGGTGCTCCAGAAGGTTCATGGAGGGCGTCTAAGGTTCGATTATTGGACCTTAATTATTGGGTCAACATATTGATTTACTTTGCCAAATTGTGCCCAAACTCTCCAAAGAGAGGTCCTAGACAGTTTAAAAAAACGAAACAAATTGTGCAATGAATAAAAACTTCTAGTCAGGGAGGATATCAATTGACTAATATCTTTGTGAAATGCACCGCAAAAAAACTAAGCTTGCAATAATAAAATACTAAAACTTTTGTCTAAATTTCAGAGGCAAAGTGAGTTTTGTGTATCTAATAACACAAAATAAAGGAGAGGCTACCGAAATTAACGCTAGTTTTTCAGAAAGGTACCTACTGACGTAAGAATTTGTAACAAGCAATGACCATAAAAATGGAAGTATTTAATTGTGGTCACAAAGTGACTTCTACATATGTGTCTCTCTCATTACATAAACATATTTTATCATAACCGCACATTATTGAAGAAGGCTAAAAGGTTGCAGAATAAGGTTATGAACTCTTTAGTCCACTACAAGCCGAATGAAAATGGAGGTTTCTATTACAGATGAAATTGCAGGCACTGTGGAGCTCAACCCTGATAGGCTGCGTGAGCTCAAAGCATTTGATGACACAAAAGCTGGTGTGAAAGGCCTTGTTGATGAAGGGGTCACAAAGATCCCAAGATTATTTCATCATCAACCTGATGAATTTGTCATGGCCTCAAAGTTAGGCAACACAGAACAAAGTATACCTGTTATAGACCTTGCAGAAGTTGGTGAAGCTCCAAATTCACGCCAAGAAATTATAGGCAGAATAAGGGAAGCATCTGAGAGATGGGGTTTCTTTCAGGTGGTCAACCATGGCATCCCTGTGACTGTTCTAGAGGACTTGAAAGATGGGGTGCAAAGGTTTTATGAACAAGATATTGAGGAGAAGAAAGAGCTATATACCCGTGACCATATGAGACCTTTTGTCTATAATAGCAATTTTGATCTGTACAGTTCACCAGCCCTCAATTGGAGGGATACTTTCGCGTGTTACCTGGCTCCTAATCCTTCCAAACCTGAAGACTTGCCAGTAGTATGCAGGTAATTAGCTCATGTATGTATACTGCCTCAAACTTTAGGCCATTTAGATCAAGGTATATTTAGCTTTATAAGTTTATATATGTATGATGTTAATATGCATAAAGGGTGTGCATGGTTTCTGAATAAGATTCAACCTTCTAATAGCTTTATAAATTGTCTCCACTTGTGTGCATCAAGAGTTTTCAATCAAGGTATAAAATATGAAGTTAGCTAAACAAATAGACAAGTCAATACAACTTCCAAAAGGGAGGAAGATACAAAGCTAAAGGCATGTTACTTCTAATTTCATTTCCTGTTCTTATTTTTGATTACCAAATTGACACCTAGTTTGCAATTTGTTTCCTGTGCAAAGATATGTACAGGTAAAAGAGAAAAACAAAAAGAAAGTTATTTTCACTATTTTCTGGTACAAATATTTGAAAACAAAAAACGAAAAAGAAGGCGACAATTTTATAATTAAAAGTGAAATCAGAAAACGTTTTTCTTAAACTAGACAAATAATCCCTAAGGTTTCCATTTCTACTATTTAATTGCTTACTGACTGCATTTTCTTGTAGGGATATACTTTTGGAATATGGGACATATGTAATGAAGCTTGGAATTGCTCTATTTGAATTACTATCAGAAGCTCTTGGGCTGCACCCAGACTATTTAAAAGACTTGGGTTGTGCTGAGGGACTTATTTCACTTGGCCATTACTACCCTGCATGCCCTGAACCAGATTTAACTATGGGAACCACAAAGCATTCTGATAATTGTTTCCTCACAGTGCTTCTCCAGGATCATATTGGTGGCCTGCAGGTTCTTTACCAGAACATGTGGATTGATATAACCCCAGAACCTGGGGCTCTTGTTGTTAACATTGGTGATCTTCTACAGGCAAGTTCTCTATCGTTATTGTGCATGCTTGATCTGTGGAAATCGAAGACAGTATCAGGCGTTTACATAAAAAATGGCTAGTCTATGTTATGGCTGTTGATGGTTAATATGTATCTTAGGCTTAGCCCTTACATGTTCAAATGGCTGTTAGTATCATACTCTTATATATAAAAAGCAAAAATCTGATACAACTTTGCAACTTTGTCAGTTCTTAATATTGACATGAATGTGACTAATTTTTTTCCCCTTGAACTGCAGCTTATAACAAATGACAGATTCAAGAGTGTAGAACATAGAGTACTGGCAAATCTCATAGGTCCAAGAATATCTGTTGCCTGCTTCTTCAGCGAAGGTCTTAAATCATCACCGAAACTCTATGGACCTATAAAAGAATTATTGACAGAAGACAATCCTCCCAAATACAGAGAAACCACAGTTGCTGAATATGTCCGCTACTTCGAAGCTAAAGGTCTTGATGGAACCTCTGCACTTCAACACTTCAGGATTTGAGTTGGATTGGTGTGTGGTTTATTTAGCACAATAAATGAATATATTAGATAAGTTGGACATTATAATATTTATGAAACTCAATAAGATTAAGGATCTTATATTCTTATTCTTGGACTGGAAATCTGTGGTATCGTTTGTCGTGTAACTAAGTCATTATAATATACCGTATCAGGTGAAACAAGAACTCTGCTTGTGTTGATTATGTATCTTCATATGAAGCCACGCCTAGCAGATTTATGTTCCAACAGTCACCAAATACACAAATTCTTAGAGAGTACGTGCATCAAAACATAAACAAAAGAAACAAGTTATTGGCACTAGCTGTTTAAAGGCATAATCGTTGATATGCTATATGTTCTACCCATTTTATATTGATTGATTTAATGAATGATTTTATAGTGATCGATTTTATGGTGACTATCTTAATGACCAATTTTAAAGACGGATGTAGTAACTAATTTAGTGACCACATGTTCTAGATTGCAACCTCAATTCTTGCATCTGTGAAATTTTATATATGTGAAAAGTCTGAAAGGAAACCCAATTTACACGGAACTATGTGAAGGCAAAGAGCCATGGGGCACTGTAGAAAATGATCTTTGTTTATAAGAAAAAAATACTAGCAATACACAGTCTAACGCACCCTTTGACCACATTCTTTATTAGGTGAAATTTATCAGAAATCACATAATTTTGTTGGTCCAGTTTTTACTTAATGAGTCTTATTCATGATTTTATAGTTTCCAATCAATTTTAACCAACAATTGGTAAGTGTTAGAAGGAGGTGTCTGAGAGTAGTGTGGTGTGTTACTAGCACTCATCTTGTTTATAATCATGTGATTTCCTTTCAGCACAATAGGGCTGAGCTGCCCATGAATCAGTAATATATTGACTGGGACATTTCTTTGTTTTGCTTTATCGGTTTGTTATTCATTTTTTAGGAAGTCCTATTCATGCAAAATTTCTTAAAAAGTTGAAATACTAGTCCCCACCTAAAGTAAAGTATTGGGAAGGATGGGTAAGTTCTGATCAAATATATGATCTGACAACAAAAATTGGATGTGGAAAACACTTTCTGTATTACTCTCTGTTGATAGCTTATCTTGTTGTTATTTACAAATGAAAATTACAGCAATTTGTAGGCAGAATGTTTGCCTCTCCATAAATTAAAACATAATGGCCATTGAATGGCTTGTCTTCCGTTGCGCTATTTATTCCTAATTACCATTTATTTTGGAAAGAAAACCGCTAATTTAAGTTTCATAACAAATCTCCCCCTTAAACTTAAATACTCTTTCCATCTCTCATTCCAATCAACCGTTTACAATTCTCCAGCAATGTGGTCGGCAGTGGTTTTGTGAAAACGTCCGCGGCTTGAGCTCGGCTTTCAACATGCTCCAACTCGACTTTTCCTTCTTTGACTTGTTCTCGGATAAAATGAAATCGGACATCAATGTGCTTACTTCTTCCGTGATTGACCGGGTTCTTTGCTAGCTCGATTGCCGACTTGTTGTCAACTCGGATCACGGTCCCTTCAACTCGGATCACTCCCAGATGCCTTAGAAGATTTGAAATCCAAACTGCATGACATACACTCCAAGAAACTGCTACATACTCGGCCTCGCAGGTCGACAAGGTTACAATGGGTTGCTTCTTTGATAGCCAAGTAAAAGCCGTATTCCCGAGTAAGAATACATAACCCGAAGTACTTTTCCGGTCATCAACATCACCACACCAGTCGCTATCCGAGTAACCTACTAGTCGGTAGTCATCCGATTTTGAATAGAGAAGACCAAGTGATAGGGTTCCTCGGACATATCTTAGAATTCTCTTCAAAGCTTTCCAGTGTGTGTAGCTCGGATCCTCCATAAATCTGCTCGTTATCCCAACACTTAGCATTAGGTCGGGTCTTGTGCTTGTAAGATACCTCAGACTTCCGATTAAACTTCGATATCTCACAGAATCAGCTCGTTCTCCTCCATCAAACTTTGAGAGTTTAGTGCCTGGTTCCATTGGAGTAGAAACCGGGTTGCAGTCCTCCATTTTAAACTTCTTTAAAATTTCAAGAGCGTACCTCTCTTGGGATATAAAAATCCCTTCCTCCGACTACTTCACTTCTAGGCCGAGAAAATATTTCATCAAGCCTAGATCTGTCATCTCGAACTCTTTCTTCATTACCTCCTTGAACTCCTTAATCATCTTCGCGTTGCTTCCGGTGAATATGAGGTCGTCAACATAGAGAGCTACTACCATCATATCCTTTTCCGATTTCTTTGTGTATAAGGCATGCTCATACGGACATTGCTCGTACCCGTTTTCCTTGAGATATCCGTCAATTCTCTCATTCCAAGCGCGAGGAGCCTGCTTCAGCCCATAGAGGGCTTTTTTCAACCTTAGCACCTTCTTTTCATCTCCTCTCTTCATGTATCCGAGTGGTTGCTCGACGTACACCTCTTCTTTCAGCACTCCATTTAGAAAGGCCGACTTCACATCCATCTGTAGGATCGGCCATTCGTTCTGGGCGGCTAACGAGATCAGAAGTCGAATTGTCTCCATTCTCGTGACGGGGGCAAATACTTCATCATAATCTATTCCCTCCTTTTGTTTATAGCCTTTTACCACAAGTCGAGCCTTATACCGCTCAACCTCTCCTTTAGCATTCATCTTTTTCTTGTACACCCATTTTACTCCAATGGGCCGAGCTTCTTCAGGAAGGTCGGTCAGTTCCCACGTTTCGTTGCGTTCAATCGCCTTAATCTCCTCTTCCATCGCTGTTCTCCACTTCTCATCTTGGACAGCTTTCTCAAAACTCAAGTCTTCAGAGTCGGCTAGAAGACATACAACATGAACTTCATTTGTATTGTCGTATATTTCTTGCAGGCTTCTCGTCCTGGGTCGTAGTGGCTCGTCTTCTTCATCTGAGAGCTCGGTAGTTGTTTCTGTTGAAGGCACAACCATTTCCGAGCTAGTTTCTGCTTCGACCGGGTTACTCCAACACCATTGCTTTGTTTCCTCCACGTGAACATCTCGGCTTACCACCACCTTTTTGTTAATAGGATCAAATAATTTATATGCCTTAGATTTTTCATCATACCCAATGAATATGTACTTCTTGCTCCGATCTTCTAATTTTGTCCTGTGTTGACTCGGTACTAGCCCATAGGCCACGCTACCGAACACCTTTAAATGAGAGACAGTCGGCTTCATACCACTCCACATCTCCTGAGGTGTCTTCTCGCCTAGCTTTACATGTGGACATCTGTTTTGCACATAGACTGCACACTGCACGGCCTCTGCCCAAAACTTCTTCGGCATGTTCTTTCCTTTCAGCATAGATCGAACCATATCGAGAATAGTTCGGTTCTTTCGTTCTGCTACTCCGTTTTGCTGAGGAGTATATGGGGCAGTCAAGAAATGCTTGATCCCATGTTCTTCGCAGTATTTGTTGAACTCGGCAGAAGTAAACTCGCCTCCTCTGTCAGATCGGACTGCTTTGATGTGTCTGTTCGTTTCTTTCTCCACCATCATTTTGAATTTCTTGAAGGTTTCAAACACTTTTGACTTCTCCTTCAGAAAGTAAACCCACGTCTTTCTCGAGAAATCATCAATGAAAGAGACGAAGTATCTCTTACCACTGAATGATTCTGGAGTTATTGGCCCACACACATCGGTATGGATTAGGCCGAGTTGCTCCTTTGCTCGGTATTCCGACCTCCTCGGGAAAGAAGTCCTCGTTTGCTTCCCGATCACACATTCTTCACAGAACCTCTTGCCGAACTCCATTTTAGGTAGTCCGAGCACCATCTCCTTTTTCACCAGCTCGGTCAATCCACCAAAATGAAGGTGACCAAACCGAAAATGCCACTTCATGGCCTCATCCTCCATATCTAGATTCATGCATTGATCTTGAACTATTTTCAGCTCAAGTTTGTACATGCGATTTTTCTTCATTTCTACCCGGGCAACGAGCCTCCCGGATTTATCCTTCAGTTGTAATTCTCGGTCTTTCATCAGAACCGAGTACCCCTTCTCCATTATCTGTCCCATGCTCAGAATGTTGCTTTTGAGATCAGGTACGTAGTATACATCCTTGATCTCTCCTATTCGCCCATTTTGCTGTTGGTACCAGATCGTTCCTCGGCCTTTGACGATTACTTTCGAAGCATCACCGAAGGAAACCGATCCGGACTCCTCCTTTGAAAGTATCTTAAATAAACTCTCGTCACCACACATGTGGTTACTCGCCCCGGTGTCCAAGTACCAAACCGAGTTATTAGAACATCTCGGCTCGGTTTCCGGAATGTTTGTTGCCAGCAGCAACCCTTCATCTTCTTTCTCGGCAAGGAAGTTTGTTGGTTCCTCCTTTTTCCTTTCAAACCTACAATCTTTGGAAATATGACCCAACTTTCCACAGTTGTAGCATTTTACCGAGTAACAATCCTTGGCTATATGCCCATACCTCCCACAATTATAGCATTCAAAATTGTTTGTGTTTGTTCGGTCGGTTCGAACCTGACCTCGGCCACGCCAATTCTGTTGGCCGACTTGTTCACTTCCTCGGCCTCCTCTTCCTCGGCCTCTACCTTTTATTTTGCCTCTGGTATTTTGAGTATAAAACACTTTCTCCTCTTTTATTGTCGCCTTCGCCTGGAGAGCCTGTTCAAGGGACTCCGCCTTCTTATTTTTCTTTCTCTGCTCATGCGCTTCCAGGGACCCAGCAAGCTCTTGAAGGGTGAGCGATGATAGATCCTTGGACTCCTCTATTGCGCATACGATATTCTCGAAATCATCTGTCAATGATCTCAGAATCTTTTCAACAACTCGGTTTGACGAGAGAGACTCGCCATTCTGACTTAACTTGTTTACCACGGCCTCCACCCGAGTAATGAACTCGGACACGCTTTCAGACTCCTTCATTCTCATGTTTTCCAACTCGCCTCTAAGGGTTTGAAGTCGGACTTGCTTCACACGTTCGTCTCCTTTATTTGTTTTTTCGAGTATATCCCATGCATCTTTGGAAGATTTTGCATTTGCTATCTTCTCAAAGCCGGACTCATCAACAGCTCGGTATAGCAGATACAGAGCCGCCTTGTCCTTAGCTCGGATGGCTTTCAATGCGTTCATTTGGGCATTTGAATATCCATCTGTACTCGCCGGTTCCTCATATCCATTCTCGACCACGTCCCAGTTATCTTGGGAACCGAGAAGGGCCTTCATCTGCACCTTCCAGTTATCATAGTTGGTGTCTTTCGTCAACTTGGGTAGCGGGATGCCACCGGTCAGACTTGCCATTTTCTCTTCAAGTGTTTACACTCAACTCACACACCTCACAGTGCTCTAATACGCTCCTCTCTCTCTCTTGGCTAGCGCACACCGCAGCCTTCTTTCTTGATAGCTCTGGATACCAATTTGACAACAAAAATTGGATGTGGAAAACACTTTCTGTATTACTCTCTGTTGATAGCTTATCTTGTTGTTATTTACAAATGAAAATTACAGCAATTTGTAGGCAGAATGTTTGCCTCTCCATAAATTAAAACATAATGGCCATTGAATGGCTTGTCTTCCGTTGCGCTATTTATTCCTAATTACCATTTATTTTGGAAAGAAAACCGCTAATTTAAGTTTCATAACATGATCATCATAAAAAAATGCATTTTTGTTCCTTTCCATGTGCCCCACTTACCATGATTTTGGGAAACCACGTACCATATAAAAGAATTTTAAAACCTGTACCCAATTATCAAACTATATAATCCTTAACTCTTAAGCCACGCATGAACGAGGAGTGGGTGGTTTTACTTTTAAATTCAAGAAAATAGCCTCCAGATCAAGACCTAGATTAAAAATATACTTAAATATATTAGTTCACTATTGATTCCACTGACCTATTCTTTAGGTAGATTGTCACGCTTCTACTTAGCAAATTAGAAAAAATTCATACTTAGTTACTTCGTTTAATCCAAGTTGTCACAATATGACAATAGTTTAGGTGTCTTATATGCAGAGAATCCAGGGAAAGAAAATGAGGATGCCTTAGTTTATTCAACTCTTATGGAAAACTGAAATTGAAACCAGAGCATTTCCACCTACTCCTCAATCTTGAACCTTTCGTAGTTGCTTTCATTACAGAATTTCTGCATACAATAGCCTCAAAATATGGTGATCACAAGCACAGATGAGTTGGAGGCAGGAACTGTTTCCAGTTATGACAGGATAAGTGAACTCAAGGAATTTGATGATTCAAAGGCTGGTGTCCAAGGACTGGTAGAAAATAGTGTGACAAAAGTTCCGCGTATGTTCTATTGTGAACACACTAATGACAGTAATGGCTCAACCAATGAACCAAATTCAAAGTTAAGTATTCCCACCATTGACCTCATGGGCATCCACGATGATCCTGTTTTGCGAGATGATGTTGTGGGGAAACTTAGATATGCATGTGAAAAATGGGGCTTCTTTCAGGTCATAAACCATGGAATTCCAAGTGATGTTTTGGATGAGATGATCAAAGGTACTGGCAGGTTTCACCAACAAGATGCAAAGGCTAGGAAAGAGTACTACACCCGTGATCCGAACAGAAAAGTTGTTTACGTTTCCAATTATAGTCTATACCATGATCCTGCTGCTACTTGGAGGGACACTCTTGGTTGTGTGATGGCACCTCATCCACCAGAAGCAGAAGAATTGCCAGCAGTATGCAGGTTTTTGATAATACAACTTTTAGCATTAGTCTTTGAACATGCTTGAACTTAAATAACAATTTTCTAGTTTCTTAGGATAGTTATGGTAGTTTCTATTAAGTAATGACATCTATATTCTATACTGCAATTTTTGGTTAGGAAAGTATAGCAAACCTATTACAGTCCTTAATCCTTATGATCTCTATATTTTATGTTGTGAGTATAATTATTCTTATTTTTATTATAGAAGACCTTCATTAGATTTGGAAGTGATGTATTTCATTCCATTTTTTTTTCAAATTCACTTATAGTTGACTTTCTAAATTCTAACTTCTCTATCCATGATGAGTTGATAGTATACCTGCAGAGATATTGTGGTTGAATACTCGAAGAGAGTAAAGGCATTTGCTTCAACATTGTTTGAGTTACTGTCGGCGGCTCTAGGCCTAAATCGCTTTCACCTTGAAAAAATAGGTTGTGCTGAAGGGCTTCTTCTTCTATGTCATTATTACCCTGCATGCCCTGAGCCAGAATTAACAATGGGAAATAGCAAGCACACAGACAATGACTTCATAACAATACTTTTGCAAGACCAGATAGGTGGTCTTCAAGTTCTTCATGACAATCAATGGGTTGATGTAACTCCCATCCATGGAGCCCTTGTAATAAACATTGGGGATCTTTTGCAGGTAAAACAATCATGCATAAGATTAGCATATTCAAACTACATAAATAATTTTATTGAGGCTACGCACAATATACCGCGTCATGGTTAACTGTGTTTGATTCTAAGGCAACACAAACATATGTGTATGTGTTTTAATAAATTTGGAATAGTAATTTGAAGCAGGAACATGGATTCAGATCATTAGCAAGCCAGAAGATATTGGTTTTAGATTTTGATTTGGCTCGCCTATCCTCTCTTTAGCATAATTCCTTCTTGCATTCCTATCAACCTACAGCTCTAGCAAAATTTGTTAATCACATGCCCTTATTCTTTTCCTTTAATTTTGATAGTTAATCAATCTTAATTGTTAATTTATTTTGAAAAGGATATTATATACCTAGAACCATTTTATTTCAATTTCTGCCAATGAGTTCATATTGTTATTGCCAAAACATTCTAGTTAATCCAATCTGCACATTAGTTATACTGTCCTATTCATAGTTGTTCAAACTTTAAACAAAATTTTCGCACATGCATATTAAAATCTTGAAACGAAGAGGAATCTGAAGTCCATTGGATTTATTCTTGAATCTTGACTACTTCAACAAGGACTAAGATGTTGTTATTTTAATGTATCTTAAGTTTTTGAATGGTTGTGTTTATAGGCACTCACTGCGCTCAAGCAAGAATTAATTAGTTCATACTTTTTTTTTTTACATTTTTGTGAATATTGTCTAAAAATGTAGCTCGGGTTATATATACAAGTCAAATAAGAATTGGATTGCGATTATCAGTTTCACCGTATTGTTGTTGTGCAGCTTCTTACTAATGACAAGTTCATCA
Source organism: Glycine latifolia (assembly GCA_013407115.1). Taxonomy (NCBI): domain Eukaryota; kingdom Viridiplantae; phylum Streptophyta; class Magnoliopsida; order Fabales; family Fabaceae; genus Glycine; species Glycine latifolia. The sequence goes on from CM023955.1 coordinate 35,088,958, forward strand.
GTGTTAAGCACAGAGTTTTAGCAAATCATATAGGTCCAAGAATCTCTGTTGCATCGTTGTTTAGAAAAGATGGTGATGATTCACTAGTCTATGGTCCAATCAAGGAGCTGTTATCTGAAGTAAATCCACCACTATACAGAGACGTTTCCTTAAAAGAGTACTTGACATATTATTATGCAAATGGCATTGGAACTTCTGGACTATCACACTTCAAGTTGTGACTATGAACAATTGCATGCAATGTTCATATTTTTTATTTATAGTATCCTATACTCCTAGTGAACTTTAGAAGGTGTCTTCCATAATGGAAAACCAAGACATGTTGCATGCTTTCTCAGTAAAATTAATCTTTTTGGACACTTGAGTAGTATTTAAGATATAAATTAAATTGAAGAAAGGTGAGCCATTGCTGCTTTTGGTTACAACATTGTTACCTGTTCCTATCCATTATTTTTCATACCTTAACTAACTGAACCAAATGACAAAATTCTTACTGGTTTAGCTCAGTTGATTCAACATTGTGTATGTGAGTTGTTATAAATCTCTTGATACCTAAGTTTGATTCCGACGAAACAAAGAAAAAAAAGACAAAATTCTTGGTTTTTGAGACACACAACTGCTACATTGGGGTTGGGGGGGGGGGGGGGGTATTAAAAATGAAATTATTTGATTAAACTTATTGATTAAATGTAACTATTTCCTACACTTTAACGTCCAGTTCAATTATATATTTGGAACTTGGAAGCCAAGAAGAAAAGGTCTGTTAAGAAAACAGAAACATGAAAGCTATCATGCAGAGAAGATGAAAGGAGCAAAGACAGAACTGCTGTATTTCATTTTTGCATATATTCTGAACTGTTACAACCATTGTTTTAAATAGAGAGGTAACAAGTCACTGATTGGGTAAAATAAACAGAAAATTATGGCTAACTAAGACTAGGCATCATTAGCACACAACTAGCTATTAAAACAGAAGCATGCTTAAAAGTAAACATACAAGTTGCAAAAGTAATTAATAAAACAGTTGGGAAAATCTCAAATTCTAACAATGTCTAATAGACAGAAAGCAATTTGGGAAATAGTTTTGAGTTGGAGCCAAGTAAATACTTAAGAAGCACAAGGAGAGAAAGAAAATGCATATTAGTGATAAAACGCTTAATTGAAATGAAAGTTCAGACCCTCAAGGAAAATTGTACCAGTGAAGCAGTTGACAAACAAACTTGCTTTATTGAAGGGAATATCAGTTTGTTTATTGAAGGGAATATTACATTCATGTATAATGGGGAAGATGAGAGACTATTACAAACAAACTTGGAGTAGTTGCTTTGCCGTTTCAAATGCGGTGACATGAAGTCTGACACACTTTCACCACATAAATAAGGAAAAGGATGCTTCTGGAAACAGAGGTGAGGCTTATTGAACTAGCAATCCATACAGACACTTGATCTATTGAATGGATATTATTACATTCATGAATTAATCCAATCTTAGGAAGTGAAATTGAATGAACTTTAACCCAGGGCAAAAAAAAATAAAAAAAATAATACAAATTAATAAATTAATTTGAAATCTTGGGTATTTTGGAAACAAATTTGAAAAATGGGGCACTCAAACACGCTCAATTTGGACGTGTTTCACCTGTTTGTGACACGTGTCATTTTGTGACAAGTGTCATTTTGAGGCACAGTGTACATAAAACTTTGAACGGTCATAACTTTTGACTGAAATGTCCGATTGAAGCGAAACCAGTGACCAAACGCTCGAAATTGAGAGGAGAATGCCTAAAAAAAATCCCATAAGGGATTTGCTCAACTATTTTTTTCCAAAAAACGTTTCTAAGTGCTTCAAAATTAGGATTTAAGATTCAATCATCCAAAAATTTCCTTTTTGTCCACTTTTTTAATTATTTAATTGGTTAATTTAATGTTATTTTTTTATTTTTTTAATTACTTATCTGAATTTCTAGCGTTTTGACATATCGTACGCTATCATCATACATTTCTATCAAAAGTTATGACTGTTTGAAGGACATATCGTACACCTAATTTGGGTTATTACCGTTTGAATGATATATCATGCACCTAATTTGGACTAATTTTTTTGCAGACATTAAGATGTAAAAATAAAAACATCAACTTAAACAATCATGTGTGAATTAAAAATTATATGCATATTTAATTATATACAGTAATGAATTTGAACAGATTAAATTGAATTTTGACTCAAATCTTAAAAAAAAAATTTGAATCAAAATCAAAAATTCAAAAAGTGTATCTAGACACAAGACACAAGTTATTTTCATGAAAATTAATGTTTCGTAAATTAAAATAGATACCATTTTTATGGAATTCAGTTATAAAAACAACAAAGTTAATAAAAAATTAGCCCAAATTAAGTAATTTTTTTGTATATATTTATTTATCAAAATTATACTGTAAATTTTTAAACGATTTTAGTTTAAAAAAATAAAAAAATCACAATATTGTGGTCGCAACACATCTAAAAAAAACACAATATTTTGTAAAAAGTGTTAGTAGCTGAATTAGAGATCGAATTAGGCGACGAATTTTTTAAAAAACCCCAATATTCTGTAAAAAAGTGTTAGCGACGAATTAGCGACAGACGGAGACACACCCAAATTGGGCGTGTTTGAGTGTCCCATTTTTCAAATTTGTTTTCAAAATGCCCCAAATTTCAAATTAATTTATTAATTTGTATTATTTGTTTTTGGCCAATCGAATTAAATTCCTTTTTTTTTTGCATTCTTCATATTTTTTTAAATTTTAATATTTAAAAATTTAATTGGTTCATTTTCGGATCTTTATATTGGATATTCAACACTCAAATCTAAATTTCTTTTTAATTTGTGCATTTTTATTATGGGTGATAATATTTGAACACCCGTAAAATATAAACACCTTAGCAATATCTTCTAACTTTTTTCATATCTGTTTTTCTATCATATTACATCATCAATCAAATTAATTATTTATGTATCTTCTCTATCTCTCTCAAGGTGAGGATAATTAAGTGGTGTCTAAGAATCATTTTCTTTTTATTATAATAGTTAGTTTTATAAACTAGTGTAACTGGGTTGGTTTGGGTTGAATTTGACGAAATTCTGATCCAATCCAATCAAATCTAAACGGGTTGGTTTTGGTCGATTTTCTAAGAAATTTTTAAAAACCAATCCAAAACCAACCTGTTTGTAAACTGTTTGAGTTGAATTAGGTCAATGGGTCAAAACATTTCAATTTATCTATTATTTTTAAGAAATTCAATATTTTTTATAAGCTTAAATAAAATACCGAACACATTTCTTATAGTTATTACATGTAGTCAAATAGTGGAATAAAAGATAAGGAGAAAATTGCATTGTTGTCATTATCATCACATAAGTTAACATACTGTTTAAAATATAATAAATAAGTTCAAGACCTACACCCACCAAGCCTAAAAGCCCAAAAACTAAAACTATTACAATATAGTTTGAAAATTTCATTTTTCTCAAATAGTCAAATGAGTAGTATAATTGAAACTTAACTTAAATCTAAAATATTTTGAAATAAATTAAAAAGCAAAATAGATGTTCTACAACTAATTGGGAGTTGAAGTCCTAATTTTGTGAGAGTGACTAACTAAAGTCGTGAGAACTGAGTAGTAGTAGTAGTTAGAAATAATGATGCATGAAATAAAAAACTAAAAGGGGGTGAATTGGTTTTAAACCGATTTTAAATTCAACTTGATTCTTTTTTGCAAATAGCTTCCTTTAATCCAAATGAAACAAGAGATACATACATGTTGCAAATATACTTTGATATCTTAATCATAATTAAACAATTACCCAATGATATAAAGTAATTATCAATCCACAAATGTTAAGAAACTTATAAAAGAAGTAATATAAGAGTTTAAATGTTAGATAAAAAGATGCAAACACAATTTATATTGTTTGATTCCTAAGAAATTTACATCCAATTGATCCATAGTAATTCATTAGGATCTTTTCACTATAATATTTGAGTTAGAACCAAACTCATAAGCAAATGCACACCACAAATTCCTAAACTCTTGAAAACCTATCAAGAACTAAACATACATGTAGAAAATTCACTACATGCAATTTATTGAGAAACCTATTCAATGAAAACGAAAATAAAAAAATGCATATTAAGGAAAAATTTCACCTGATATGTGAAAGCTATGAAAGTTTGAAAACATTTCCTATGTAGTATCAACTTGTCTTCATGATCCTTTGCAAAAATCCATTACATCCAATGTAAAAAGATGTTTCTAATCAAGGATCAGAGGGGTGATGAAACTCAAAGGTTCATAAACTCTCTCAATGAAAATTGTCATGCAAAATATGAGAGAAAAAAGTGTCACAGACAAAGTCCTTTGAAAAACTTATTTTTATAGCCTCAAAACCAAAATAGTCGATTATGCCATAGAATAGTCAACTATATTGTTCTTCGCATCGCCTAGGTTTCCTGAAGAACAAATGATCAATTATATGGTCATATAGTCGACTGCTTGCGAAAGCGGAAATTTCTTCAAACCCAAATGTTCGATTAAATACTTAAGATAGTCTATTATTGTGCACTTACCTCAATTTTGAGATGCAGGGGCCACAAATTAGTATACTATATTAGCATATAGTGGATTATATGATGCAAAGAAACTTAGAGATTTTAAAAACTAAGTTATGAAGGTTTCAATTCTCTTAGACAAAATACCATGAATCAATTTAATGCCAATCATTTTGAGCATGCTGAATGTACATATCCTAGTCTAGGATGCATGTATACATGACTTTGCATACACAATCAAGCATTTAAGGCAATAACAAACATCCTAATCAAGACCAGGGTTCCAATATACAACTCATCATCAATAAAAACTAAGTTAAAGTCTTCATCAACTTTTCATCTTTATAGTCAACAGGTAGGTTGGATCAATAGGTTCAAATATTAAAACTCATGATCCAGTCCAAAACTCATTGGGTTTGAATAAGTTGAGTCGGATTTGATCCAAATATAAAAAATATCCAACCCAAAATATTTGAATTAGTTTGGGTCAATTCGGGTACACGTATGACATGTACCCATAAACACTCTATTATAAACTAATAATTAGCCACTAGTATGTAAGAATAATATTCGACATGTTACCACCAACAATGATTGACATAAATAGTAACAACATGTGTGCCTTAACCAAGTGGTACAAGATTCAAATTCTGATCTTAGATATGAAATAAATCGTGCTAAGAGGGAAATACCCATCTCATGTGCACTCAGTTTCGTGACAAAGATTAGTCCTCGTTTGTTTCCAATAGAAACTACTTCATAATAATTCCATAGTAAAAAAAACATGTTGCCACTTTTGTTTATAATAGTTATAACTTTAGCGCATGCACAATACATTTTGCCAGTAGTTTTATAATTTATCCTCTCTCTTCTTGTTTCCTTACACGCATAATCCTAAAAATTAGAAAATATATTAAAAATATTTATTATATTAAGAATATTTATTATATTAAAAACATTAAATTCATTTAATGTTTTCTTTTCCAGTAGTTAAAACCATCACCTTACTCAATATCCACGAACACAGATTGAAATAAGAAAAACCGATTGAACAAAGATAATTAGTTGATTGTGAGCTTGTGGCACTTAAATTAATATTTGAGTCAATTGCGATAATTCAACTTAGTATTACATCATCAAGGCATGATCAAGGCCTTCAAGGAAACAAATTCTTTTCGTTACAAGATAAAATTTAATATGACAACTAACAATCACATTTAATTTGAAAATGCAAAACACCCAAACCAGTTGGTACCAACCCAGGTTAAACATTCATGAAAATAAGAAAAAGGAAAACATTTCTAGAAAAAGGAAAACATTTCTATTTTTGTGTTCTTTTTTATGTTATTGGTATGAAATATTTATTAATTTTGTTCATAATTAATATTCATCAAAAAAATCTATATACTTGATACTTTATATAAGAGATTTGAGTATGACAACTAAGAGGTTTAATGTTACAAAAACATGAATCACATATAATACTTACCATGTAAAAATAAAATAGGAGGATTAATAGAGATAAATTATTAGGTAATCTTAGACTATCATTTTTTTTAATCTGACCAATTTTTATGTGGCGTGTATTTAAGTCTTTTAATTTTTTTTTTAAAAATAACACTTAGTTTCGTGTTCTATATAGATTGATAAGGACTATGGAGTAATTAAAATCATAGAGTGGTAGTCCAAGACTACCTAATTTTTTTTTTCAATTAATAGGAGGATTTACAATTATTTTTTCCTACCAAACATTCCTTACAATATAAAAAACTAATATACTTATGTTAAAAATGGTTTTGAAATATTATTTCAAAAGCCTTAAACATGTTTTTGGTTCTTGGAATATAGTTGTATTTTATCTTTAGTTGCTATTTTTTTACACTTTTGATCTTTGTAAATTTCTTTTTTGGGTTTGGTATTTATTATTATTTTTTAATCCTTTTAATATATCTATTTCTTTTTTATTTTAGTCCATATCATTTGTAGATTGTTTTCTTTTAAATATTTTTCAAAAGGACAAATTCAAAATAAATAAAATATTACAGGCTTAAACAAAAACAGAAATATATTAAAAGACAAAAACAAAATAACAAATACCAAAATAAAATAAAATTACAGAAACAAAAAACCAAACAAAGACTTTTTAAAAATTAGAAAATAAAATATAGCTGTATTTCAAAAATAAAAATATATTAAACCATACTTTGAATATGGGTAAGTAACCTATTTCAGTGCTTAAAAAGTAAGTACTGGCACTTCAATCCTTAAAACTGGTCAGTTATATTATTAGGCACAGAATGAACTTATTTGTAAGTTAAAAAATTGATGGACTAATTTGTAACTAATACATATTTCTTTTTCCATTTTTTTTATCTTTTCCCAATTTACCCTATGTCCTTCCCTGACGCTGTCATCAACCATTATAATTTTATTCTTAAAAAACACACCTCAGTGTGTTAAAAAACATAATATATATAAATTATTTATAATCTTAATTTCTAAGTGATATGAGACATAGTGATTACGAGAACATTTTAATTGATAATGCCATCTTCATGCCAAGGTAAAGGGACCACTCTGCCATCCGTGCATTTTACAACTCATGAATATTTTGTATATTTTGTTCTTTTTTCCCGACAAATAAGAAAAAAAAAGTAAATATATTACTATGCATAACCAAATAAAAAATAAAAAAATGATACAAAATCCTCGTCTTCATCAAAATTTACGATTGTTTTTTCTTTCTCCACTTCATTACTGCGCATAGAACATTAAATAATGAGGTATACTAGCCATTCCCGTCTATATATATTGCTAATAATCCAACAAGTACTATAAACATATAGTGACTAACCTCCCACCGAAGTGTAACTGGTGTAACCCTTTTGGCGGATTCCAGCAATGGCCATAGTTCATGGAAATTGGGTCAAGGTTTGTTTGTTATCATCTTTTTTATTTATTTATTATTTTTCTAAAGATTTGTAGCATTATTCTCACTTTCCTTTTGTCTTTTATAAACTCTATTGTTCACGGTCATATTTGGCTAATATGAAATCATATATGAAGAATCCCTATTTGTTGTACCCTTTTTATTCTTCCATGCAATTGTTCTTTTCTTTGGTGTTTTCTATTGCAATCTTTTTCTCAAAAGCACAAGAGCCTTTTCAATTATGTGTTTGGTATAACTTATTGTAAGAAATCAGTCACATGTTTAGATGATAATGATTTCCTTAACATCCATCATGCATAAAGTTCCAGAAGAAATTGTTCTCAAGGATGGAGAAGTTGTTGAAAATGAAAAAATTGGGGGTTTAGGATTCCTTGGTGCCTTTTCCTCTGTTGAGAAGTCATGAGGCTTGCAATAGAGCAAAGTTTTGATGTCAAAATCAAGTTTTCAGTCAAAAGCACTTAAATCATACATGGGCTTCCCAACTCATTATTGAGACCTGCAATAGAGCAAAAATTGAATGTCAAAATCAACTTTTCACTGAAAACCACTCTTCCCCAGTTAAAATTTGTCACTAACAAGTCTCACTCTTTTTTTTTTTTCTTTTATGTCATCCACTCATCGTACAAGTAGTGTGTCCACTGTTAAGGAAATCCCACGATAAAATGAAAATTTTGTTATATAAAAAATTAATATATTTGTACCAAGTTTCTTATAAACCAATTTTAAGATGTAATTCCCTTTGATATCTTGTGAATCAGCTTGATCAAAAAGGAGAAGGGCAAGGAGCGAGAAGCTCACATGCTATAGCCATAGTAGCACAGAAGGTGTATGCATTCGGCGGTGAATTTGTGCCACGTGTCCCTGTCGATAACAACCTTCATGTGTTCGACCTAGAGACTCTGACTTGGTCCGTGGCTGAGGCATCAGGGGATATCCCACCGCCACGTGTCGGTGTCACAATGGCTGCAGTGGGAGAAATAATTTATGTCTTTGGTGGAAGAGATTGTGAACACAAAGAGCTCAATGAACTCTATTCTTTTGACACAAGGACCAACAAATGGGCCTTAATTTCAAGTGCAGATATTGGGCCTCTTCACCGAAGCTACCACTCCATGACCGCAGATGACCGACACATGTATGTTTTTGGTGGCTGTGGGGTCCATGGGAGGCTCAATGATTTGTGGGCTTTTGATGTTGTTGAGAAGAAGTGGGTGGAGTTTCCTTCTACGGGTGAGAATTGCAAGGGGAGAGGTGGGCCGGGCCTGGTTGTGGTCCAAGGGAAAATATGGGTTGTGTATGGGTTTGCCGGAATGGAAATGGATGATGTGCATTGCTTTGATCTGGCCCAGAAAACTTGGGCCCATGTTGAGACAAGTGGGCAGAAGCCCACGGCCCGTAGTGTGTTTTGCACTTTTAGTGATGGGAAACATATAATTGTGTATGGTGGGGAAATTGATCCTAGTGATCAAGGTCACTTGGGTGCTGGTCAATTTTCTGGTGAGGTTTATGCCTTAGACACGGAGACATTGGCATGGAAGAGGTTGGAAGATAAGGTGGATTCCGGTGGCCATCCCGGGCCTCGAGGGTGGTGTGCTTTTGCCAGTGCTCACTCCGGTGGTCACAAGGGGTTGTTGGTGTATGGTGGCAACTCTCCTAGTAATGATAGGCTTGATGACATTTTTTTCCTTTCTCTTTCTCAAGATTTGGTGAATTAATTAGTGTTGAGTATATGACATGGCTGCATATGATGGATTCTAAATGTGTTTATGATGTTAATGAGAGGAGGACAATGGCATGAGAACCAAGGAATCATTGGTTAATGTTGTAGCTTGTGAATGTTCTTGTGTAGTGGAACAAATTAGGAAGTGTGTGATTAATTCTCAATTAGATGATATGATGAATTGGAAATACTACTATATATTATGACCTTGTGAGAGGACAATGACATGAGAATTAGGGAATCTTTGATACCTATTGTACGTAGCTTGTGAATGTACTGAAATAAATTATTAAGTGTGTGACCAATTCTCAAGTAGATGCTTTGGTGGCTCAGCTATTCATACTTTTAATTGCTAGCAACTATTATGTCCTATAATCTTTTTATAAATCATGGACAAAAACATAAAAGGAAAATAATTAGGAGCATCTTAGACCTCTCCCCACCTTATATTTATTGTAATGGAGATTGATATGCACTAATTAAACAAATGGTCATTATAAAAGAATGCATTTTGTCACTTTCCATGTGTCCACTTGTCAAGATCAACAACAAAAAAATATGTGTCCACTTGTCAAGGTTTATTTAGAGTATATCTAATACCTACTACCACATGCTACGTAGGTCTTAAATTAAAGTTTCATTCTAGAATTTAAATTTAAAATTTAAATCAAATCAATTCCACTTATTAAATAAACCTAAACTATGGGTGGATTTTTATCCGTACATAACAAATATAAAAGATGGACATTTTAATGGAAAGGACCACTAATAATACCAAATGGCTGTTTGTCCTTCACCTCTAATTTTGTATTGTCAGTCATCTTTTGGCAACATTCTCCCATAATGGATTTTTAAAAATCAAATTTATTTTATAAAAGTTTATTTTCATTTATACATGAAATCAAATCATTTTCATTTATACAATTCAAACAAAGATATTTGCTTTCAAACCTATAGTGTTTTTATTAGGATAGATAGTGATGTGCTTTTACCAGGTACACATAAAGAAGCTTATCTAGTTGACTTATTGAATCTAAGTTACTTCAATAATATAATTGTCCTATATGCAGAAACACATAATGATGTCTCTGGTTTATTCACATTGAATGGAAAATTGAATTCTACCTTCTCATTTCTTCTCCTCTTCATTAATCCCTTTTGAACCCTTTATAGTTTCTTTCATTAAGATTTTGATGCATTGATAGCATCAAAATATGGTGGCCACAAGCACAAATGAGTTGGAGGCAGGAACTGTTTCTAGGTATGACAGGAAAACTGAAATCAAGGTATTTGATGAATCAAAAACTGGGGTCCAAGGACTGGTAGAAAATGGTGTGACAAAGGTTCCACGTATGTTCTATTGTGAACACTCTAATCTCAGTGATGGATTAACCACAGAATCAAATTCAAACTTTACTATCCCCTCCATAGACCTCACTGGCATCCATGATGACCCTATTTTGAGAGATGCTGTTGTGGGAAAAGTTAGATATGCATGTGAGAAGTGGGGCTTCTTTCAGATTACAAACCATGGAATTCCAACTCAAGTTTTGGATGAGATGATCAAAGGAACCGGCAGGTTTCATGAACAAGATGCCAAGGTGAGGAAAGAGTACTACACTCGTGATATGAGCAGGAAAGTTATTTATCTTTCAAACTTTAGTCTTTATCAAGATCCATCTGCTGATTGGAGGGATACACTTGCATTTTTTTGGGCGCCTAATCCACCCAATGATGAAGAGTTGCCTGCAGTTTGTAGGTTTGTGATTGTTTGATTATACTGTTTTTAACATGGACAAAACTTAGATTAGTGTTGTTCTCCAATCAGATTTAGAGTTTTACTTCAATAATATGTGAAACAAAGGAAACCATTAAATGCCATTGCATATTCCTGAGGTGAAACTTTAAATCTGATTGGAGAACAGTACTAGCAGTACCATACCTATGGTAATATATCTAAGTTTTTTCCTTTTAAAGTTGGCCCTTGGGCATGTTGTGACTTGAACTTAATTTATAGGGATGGATAACTAATCTCTTAGGATAGTCTCTTATTGGTGATGATATCTACACAACAATTTTAATTTGGTGATGGGAACATAATAAATAATCTATTATTAGTTTACTCCCTAATCCTCCTGTCCTTGCCTTGGTAAGTGTCTTGCTGATTTGCCCATTTGTTGCAGAAATTCTTGGTTAGATTTATGTCCTCTGTGGATAAACTTTTTTATAAACACTTATAGGAAAACAAAATTAGAAAGTAAAATAAATTAAGCTTCTATGAGCTAAAATCAACTTACATACTTTAAATTTTGGAGAAGTTAGATGAGAAACTTCTATAAAAATTAAATGCATAAGTTGATTTTAGCTCATGGGAGAAAAGCTCAATTCATTTTAACTTCCTATTTTCTTTTCCAATTAAGTGCTTGTTTATCCAAACAGAATCTTAGTCTTCTGATGTGAAGTCCTTGTTTGTATATTTTAGTTCTGTCACAATTATTGACTTGAGCAATTCATGCATGAGCAAGGTATCTATAGACACATCAAATCAAAAGCTTTAGAAAATATAGAATTAAATTTCAACAATATTCTTTTTTATTGTTATCTTCATACATCCTTAGTTTTTGATTGGTCGTGCCTATAGGTACTTTGCTTAGATATATAATAAGTGCTCAACCTGATCCTTTAAACTGAGGCTTATCTGTCTTTGATGAATTTAATAACATACGTGCAGAGATATTGTGCCTGAGTACTCAACAAAAGTAATGGCACTTGCTTCTACTTTGTTTGAGTTAGTGTCAGAGGCTCTTGGCCTTGATCGCTTTCACCTTAAGGAAATGGGTTGTAATGCAGGGCTTCTTCATCTGTGTCACTATTACCCAGCATGCCCTGAGCCTGAATTAACTATGGGCACTAGCAGGCACACAGATGGTAACTTCATGACAATACTTTTGCAAGATCAAATGGGTGGCCTTCAAATTCTTCATGAAAATCAATGGATTGATGTGCCTGCAGCACATGGAGCTCTTGTAGTGAACATTGGAGATCTTCTGCAGGTAACATTTTCATTCAATAATGTAAATACTTTTCTTTAGCTATGCATACAGTGCAGCATTTTATTCAACACTGTAAATAGTTAATACTTCTTGAGCAAAGAGAATTTGTATGTTAGTGTGAAATGATAAATCCATTAAATAGAGTTGGAATGATAGAGTTTAGATAGGAGAGGAGGAAAAGTGTGGCAAACAGTACTCAAAATAATACTTTGTTATATTGATATCATGTATATCGAACTCAAACGGATGCCTAGCTATTCTTCTAGATGCTGAGACGCGGGGACATGATACTGATGGCCGGGGACCACAAAGGACTATCGAAGTTTATTCTTTTTTGTTGATAAGCTCCAATTGCATCATAGGAATTACAAGTCAAACTGGTACTTGTTGTTGCACCTGGGGCTGTTGTGCCTGGTGCTAAAGCGTGCTGCTTATATTAATATAAGGACAAGTGTTGATATATAGGCTAACTAATATAATATTACACTAGTAACTTTAATTGAATAATAAAACAAATTTGGAAATTCATAAATTTTCTGTATTTCAATTAGATGACTAATTGACTATTGATTCAAAAATATGTTTCTAAGATAATCTAAAGCTAGATACAAAAAACAATTATTCTTACAGCTTGCAGGTTGAAACAGAATATGGGTGCAGAAAGGTCATTAGAGAGGCAGAGGATATTATTGGTTTTAGAATTTGATTCGCATTCCTCTCACCCTAGTACCTCACTATTCGTCTATTTCAGCAAAAGTTGCTCTGCTGTATACCTCTTCATTTACTTTGGTTTATTCATCCTACTTTTTAATTTTTTTTTAACTGTGCTTCCTAGGTCTTGGGTACCCTTTATGTCTAACTATCAAATCCTCCTGAGCATATAGATACAAAAATATTGGGTTAAAGATATGTTACAACTTAGAACTCACCATCATAGTTTTATTATTGAAGTGAATGTACCCAAGTCAAAAAGAAGTATATGAATATCTTAGATCATTACTCAAAAAGTTAATTCGCATATTTTATAGATATATGTAGAAATTTGAAAGTTTATGGAACTTGACACAATGACAAAGCTATGCTTTGGAGACCGGTTGGTCATGGATTGGATTTGGAAACAGCTTCTTTACATATGCAAGGGTAAAGTTATGTACAATGACCATTTCTCATACGTTCGGATAGCAAGAAGTCTTTTGGCACCAGGATACATCAGTTATTTTCTATGGTACTAGACACAAATTTGAGGCAAGACCAATTTTTTTTGAAATAAACATAATAGTTGTTTAGAGTAATGGTGTTGCTGTTATAGCTAGGTTGCACAATACAACAAGGTTTGTAGTAATTTTTACTTCAAAATCAATTGGATTGATTCCTACTTATTGTTTCACCTCTTTTTAGAGAATGTCTAAAAATATGATAAGTATTAAACATATCAAATATGAATTGAATTGTGATTTCAGTTTCATGGTTTTATTATTATTATTATTTTTTTGTGTGCAGCTAGTGACTAATGACAAATTCATCAGTGTTCAACATAGAGTTCTAGCAAACCATCTAGGCCCAAGAACATCAACTGCATCCTTTTTTAGAATTGGTGATCAGTCACCAGAGGGACTCTCAAGAGTCTTTGGTCCAATCAAGGAACTGTTATCTGAACACAATCCACCAGTGTATAGAGAAACTTCTTTAAAAGATTACTTGGCACATCAATACGCAAAGAGCATTGGAGCTTCCTCACTGTCATTATTCAAGTTGTGATTATGATAAATTGCATGCAACACTTGATGTTTTCAGAATAAGTTGTGGTTTATCTCATTTTGCTAAAATTTGGTACATGGCTATGTGGCTTCAAGAACTGAAAACTAAGGCATATTGTATTCTTTGAAAAATGTTTCCGTTTAGACTAGAGAAAAATAACTATGCACCTTGGGTTCTCGAATATGAACATAAAACTTGAGAGAAGCATTATGGCATGTACTTAGATAATCCTGAAGGAATAAATTAAATAGAAGTTTTATTTTACTGTAAGGAATGTTCTAATTAGAAAATTATAATTATAGATTATAATATATATAGCCCGTCTAACTCGGTATAACGCAAAGCTCTTAACCTTGTGGTCGTGGGTTTGAGGCCCACCGTTTTATGATAGAAATCTAGATATTATGAAAATAGATAATATTTTTCTTTGTTTAATTCAATGCAGCACTTTGTTTTTCCACGTCCCTCTTTCCTGCCAAATCTCGATAAAATCACTGGCAAACAATATCACATAAAAGGATAATTACCGTGGAGAAGATACCTCCCCAATTGCCACCTTTCGTGTAAAAGCACTGAAAATCCTTTGTTACATAAACTCAAACTATGTTGGTCACAGACTAAAACAATTACATGTCTGAAACACCCTAAAATTAATTAAATTTATTTTGTAATTTTAATTTTCTTTATCCCCTTACAACATATTAAATGACTTAACTAAAGAGGGTAAAAATATCAATTTTAATAATTAAAATTAAAGCAAATCAATTCCACTTAACAATAACTCAATCTCTAAATCAAATCAACTCTTATGATATTTGATTCCAAGCATGCTCTAGAATTTTTCTTTAAGGAAAAAGTGAGATATGCTTCAACTAAATAAATAAAAAATGATCCTTATCAAGTCACTTTATTGAATAGTAGTTTCAATACTTTAGTTTTCCTATAATTATATGCAGGGCATCCTAAGAAACAAACAAGGATGCCTCCAATCTATTCACTTTCTAGGAAAACTCCAATGAAAACATTCTTCATTCTCTGTTCCATTACTATGATTTGGTGCATAGAAGGACTCTAAATATGGCAGCCACAAGCACTGATAAGTTGGAGGCAGAAACAGTTTCAAGTTATGACAGGAAAAGTGAAATCAAGGCATTTGATGATTCAAAGACTGGTGTCCATGGACTGGTAGAAAATGGTGTAACAAAAGTTCCACTTATGTTTCATTGTGAACACCCTAATCTCAATGATGGCTTAACCAGTGCATCAAATTCAAAGATCAGCATCCCCATAATTGACCTCACAGGCATCCATGATGATCCTATTTTGAGAGATCATGTTGTGGGAAAAGTTAGATATGCATGAGAGAAGTGGGGCTTCTTTCAGGTTATAAATCATGGAATTCCAACTCATGTTTTGGATGAGATGATCAGAGGAACTTGCAGGTTTCACCGACAAGATGCAAAGGTGAGGAAAGAGTTCTACCCTCGCAAAGTAAGGCGAAAAGTTGCTTATCTTTCCAATTATACTCTTTTTGAAGACCCTTCAGCTGATTGGAGGGATACACTTGCATTTTCCTTGGCACCTCATCCACCCAAAGCTGAAGAATTTCCTGCAGTTTGTAGGTTTCTGATAATAGTAATACCACTTTTAATATTATTAGCACTTGCACATGTTAGGACTTAATAATGATGGATAACTAATTTCTTGGGACAGTATCTAATTGGTGGTAGCAATTTATATCTGTTATTATTTTTCTAAAATATCTTCCACAACTGAAATTTTTTATCATGTTGGAGAGTCTCGCATCATCTACTTCAATACTTCAGGTGCAACTTATATACCTAGTAGGCAACTTTAACTAATGCTAATTGGTTTTAAGATGAAATCTAACATAATCTTAAAACTACTGGCTCACCATTGTGCATTGCCTATTCTTCAATTCTAAGCCAATTGATTTTTGGATGAAATGTAACACATTGGATTTAGTCTTATAGATGTAATGTCTTTATTTCCAATTTTAGTTGAGTTCTCTTGCAGAAAATGAAGACCCTCTAATCTGATACTTCTTTGTTCTTGATCAGTTGACACACTTGCAAAGATATTGTGAATGAATACTCAAAGAAAATAATGGTTCTTGCTTATGCTTTGTTTGAGTTACTGTCAGAGGCTCTTGGCCTTAATCGTTTTTACCTTAAAGAAATGGACTGTGCTGAAGGGCAACTTCTTCTCTGTCACTATCACCCAGCATGTCCTGAGCCTGAATTAACAATGGGAAATACAAAGCACTCAGATGGTAACATCATAACAATACTTTTGCAAGACCAGATTGGTGTCCTACAAGTTCTTCATGACAGACTGACAGTCAATGGATTGATGTACCTCCCATGCATGGGGCTCTAGTAGTGAACATTCGGGATATTCTGCAGGTGGGTTCATCATGCATGAAATAACTTCTCATTCGACTTTATGAATAATTTTATTTAGCTTAGTGAATATAGTTTGAAATGGTATATCTGTGAGATAGTTTGGGTTCATCCTGCACAAAATAACATTCTCATTCAACTGTATAAATAATAGTCATATATTGCAGGGTAATGCTATTTTCACTAAAAAATTGATTAAATTATACTAGAGGTTTTTTCGGATTTCACACAATACCCCTGTTTTTTTTAACATTTGCAACAACCACCGTTATAGAAGTACATTATGCAATATTTTTCAGCACAATTTAAGGGATAAGTGTAATGTATAAGGGTATCAGTGTAATGTTTTTTTAAAACAATTAAGATAAGAGGTTTTCTATAGGTCCCCAAAAAGGAGGGGAATCAGAAATTTTTTGAGAAAAAGACAAAAGGGCTAGTGTAATTTACAAATAATATATAACATTTTAAACATATTTTTCTGTCAAACTCAGTCATGTGTAGATACACATCTCTCTCTCTCTCTCACTATTTTTCTTTTAATTTCCCTCCTTGTTATAAAAAATTGTTAAAAATAAGAGGAAATAACATTACTCTGTATTGTAGATATGCGTAAAAGATCAAATTTTAGGGTTGTTGATACATAGATGATGAGGCAATCCCAAATATTAAAAATCGAAGAAGATGCTTAAAGTAATGTACTGCTATTGTGATTTAAACAAAAAAAATTTGGAAATTTTACTTTAAAATCTTATAATTGATGAGCAGTACATAGTCTCCATTGGATCTATTCCCACTTATTGCTTCACTTCTTTATACATATCAGATAAAAATTGAACAGGGATTATCAGTTTCACTGTTTTTCTATGCAGCTCATGACTAATGACAAGTTCATTAGTGTTCAACACAGAGTTTTAGCAAAGGATCAAGGTCCTAGAATTTCAGTTGCATCCTTTTTCAGAACAGGTATATCAAGAGTCTTTGGTCCAATCAAAGAATTGTTATCTGAAGACCATCCACCAGTATACAGAGAAATTTCTTTAAAAGATTACATGACACATCGTTATACAAGTGACAGTGGAACTTCCGCACTGTTACACTTCAAGTTGTGATCATGAAAATTACAGGAAATCTTGACGTTCTTTTGAAATTAAGGGAACTTTTGTTATCTGTCGATATTGAACACGTGTATCAGGAAATTTACAATAGCTGTCACACACTGCTCAACCAATTAAGGAATTTGGATCTCATTCTAGTGAACTTTAGGGTGTGGCTTCTATTACCTGAAATTAAAATAAAGCTGATGTATTAGCTTGCTGTAGATGGATTCAATCATTTTTTTTCAGAAAGAAAACCGAGTTTTTCAGACCAACTAAGGATTGATGGTGTTTTTGTGATATGCACTGTAAACAAGAATAAAAATCTATGACTATTTTGTAAGGGTTTGAGTACCCTTATGTATTCAATCATTATCAATAACTTTAACTTTATATTGTCTACAAAACTACTTTTATGAACTCAGAAATATAAAATCATTTTTCACATCAATGATGGGTTGATTTCTTCTCCGAAAGACTTTAATATTATGAATGGTTGAATCAAAAAGCAGAAAAGTTAAAGCATACCACTCAACACGAACTCAAAACTGTGTATAGTCAAAAAGTAAGAGAATGAAATGGCATAAATACGGCAAAGTTACACATATAAACTTTACATATGTTACCTAGTTATTGATCCATAAGTGAGGAAGAGTTTAAGCACTTTCATCTAATATATTAATTTATTTTCAGCCAAAGTATTTTAAGCATGGATATCTACAACTTGAATAACTAGCTATTGAGTTTGGTATACATCCTCCTGCTCATCTCTATTTTGGCCTTGTCTTCAACATCAGTGGCTGTTTCTCTTGTTTTCTGGTGCATCAGTATCTCATCTGTATCTCTTATTTTCTGATTTCTCTTTTTGGCTCTTTCCCTTTCAGAGGTCTTCTTTGCATTGTTTTCCATTCCATTTCTTTTTCTCACTTTGTTTTTGGTTTTCTAACTTCATTTTTAATGTTTATTGCACCCAAAAAGGTCTTCTGTTAGATTAAAGAATCTGTGTGTTTCAGATGCAACAAGTTCGATTATGTTGTCCTTTTCCAGCATAAAAAATGAAACATATATGGCTAAATTGTTTTGCATCTTGTTTTCTAGCATTCTGGCTGAGAGATTTTATTCTGCTTTATGCCTGTGATTGTTGTCTTAATAAACTTATCCATAAGCACATATAGGAGTAGAAAAAATTAAACTAGAAAAAATGAAATAAGCTTCTTCATAAGTTAAAATTAGCTCATGCATAGGTTAAAAATCAGATTTTCAAAAAAGCTAATATAAGAGAGCTTCTACTAACTAGTTTATGCATAAGCTAATTTTAGTTTATAGAGAAGTTTATTTCATTTTTTTTATATATTTTTTTCCTTAAAGTGTTCACAAAGAAATTTATGCAAACAGATACTTAGAAAACAGATTAAGCTGATAATAGTTCCAAATGTAAAGGCATGAGCTTCTATGTGCCGTATAAATTGGTCATCTAACTCTCCTCTTCTAATCTGAGCTAGTGTACTTCCACTTATCTGATTAGATTTGTGAATTGTTGATGATATTATGTTGGTTTAACCTTTTAATCTTATTATGTGTTAAGAAGGTGTTACGTGGTTAGAAAGCATGGTTTGCCTCATTCAAAAGCTAAGACTTATGCTTTACGGATTTAAATTCTTTCTCAAATTGAAGGATGTTTAAACATAATTAAAGGTTCTAGCAGCACTCAAAATTTTATTTAAAAGTTGAGCCATGTTGGACTTCAACCTAGTTTGGTTTGATAGAAACCAAACATACATTGCTTTCTAAGTAAGTAAAATATCATGTTTTAACTCCTAGCCAATCAATACAAGTTTTATTACAGTGTTGCCTCTGTTTTAGCAATTTTGCTTTCTAGGTGATAAGTAGGATCATACAACTAGAATCAGGCCCCACTTGTCTAACAAAAAGATGAAACATAATAGATTGAACTGTTAATATCATATTAAAATTATTTGTTCATCAATACCAGTTTGCATTTAAAGTTGAGAGTATTTTCTAACAATCCTTTTACTGAGTGGCCACAGTGCTTTATACATATATACTACATAAATATTAATCCGCGTTAGATGTGATTTATTTAAATAGATGTCAAAGAAAAGTAATTTTTAATCTGAAGTTTAGGTTTCTATCTGCATTACTATTCATTTGATCTTAAGTTTAGATTCATTATTAATTCATATTTATAGACTTTTTATATTTAATTTCTTACGTAGCTTGTATTATGTTCAAATGGACTATCAGATTTTCCAAGTCGAAAGCAAGCCACTACTCAAGGAAAAATAAAATTCAAAGGATTGCAAATCACATCAAAAACACACTTGCAACATATTGTCTATTTATTCTTTCAGAGGTGAGCAACAGTATGCATTTTGAACTGTTTGATCTCATACTCAACAGATTTATAAATTCCAACAACTATTAGAAGGGCAATTGTCAAGAACCTACTGAAACATAAAAGTTTCTTTATTTCTTCAAAGTGAAGTGTGATGATCATTGCAGGTGCTGCACTTGGAGTTCATAATGGCTGTGCAGCAAATGATCGGCACCATTGCTTCTTCCTCTAACTCTTCTTCTACGGTGTGCGCTAAAAAATATGATGTTTTCTTAAGCTTTTGAGGTGAGGACACCCGTAGGAACTTCACAAGCCATATTTATGCAGCATTGATGCAAAAGAAAGTTGAAACCTATATAGACTGCCGGCTAATCTCACCAACACTCACCAAAGCCATTGAAGATTCTCATGCATCTGTAGTCATCTTCTCAGAAAACTATGCTTCCTCAAAGTGGTGCTTGGGTGAACACAGCAAGATTGTGGAATGCAAGAAAGATAAAGGGCAGATTGTCATACGAATATTCTACAACATAGATCTATCCCATGTGAGGAAGCACAGTGGAAGCTACGAGCAATCCTTTGCAAAACATGAGGGAGAACCTAGGTGCAAAAAATGGAAAGCTGCTCTAACTGAAGTAGCCAATTTAGTTGGGTGGGACTCTCGAACTTATAGGTAAATAAAATAAATTGAGTAAATTTTCTGAATGTAAAAATGAGAAAGGCATTGTATTGTTTTAAAATGAGTTGTGGCCAAATCTGGTTCTAAATTGAGCATACTTTTGTAGTACAACACCTTTCATGGTAGAGGAAGTTCGATGCATAGAAAAAATAGAGGCATTCTTCTCTAAGTCATTGAATTTTCATTCCTTAATTTTATGTTCTTGTTTCTTTCTCTACTACACTACCATATTGAATCATTGATAATAGATTATGTATAATCTGTATATTTTTTTTCTTTGGAATTTGTTTGACTTATAACATATAATTTATTTATTTGTTCTCATCTTCATATGCTAGGACTGAAGCTGAATTTGTTAGGGATTGTTGAAGATGTTTTGCAAAAATTAGCTCCTAGATACCCGAACCAGTGTAAAGGACTGGTTGGAATTGAAAAGACTTATGGACAAATTGAATCATTTCTAAAAATTGGATCAAGTGATGAAGTTAAGACCCTTGGAATATGGGGAATGGGTAACATAGGTAAGACCACCCTTGCTACTACGTTGTATGACAATTTGTCTTATGAGTTTGAAGATCGTTGCTTCCTCACAAACGTAAGGGAAAAATCAGATAAGCTCGAAGGTTTGCGTGATGAACTTTTTTCTAAGTTGTTAAAAAATAAATATCATGGTTTCGATAGTTTTGACGTGTAGGCTTCGAAAAAAAAAAGTATTTATTGTGCTGGATGATGTGGCTACCTCAGAGCAACTTGAAAAACTAATTGTGGAATATGATTTCTTGGGACCTGGAAGTAGAGTTATTGTTACAACTAGAAATAAGCAAATACTTAGCACAGTCGATATAATATATCCAATCCAGGATTTGAGATTTCATCACTCTCTTCGGCTGTTTTGTTTGACTGTTTTTGGAGCAGAACAACCTAAAGATGGATACGAAGATCTATCAATAAGAGTAATTTCGTATTGCAAAGGCATTCCTTTGGCTTTAAAAGTTCCGGGGACAAGTCTTCGTAAAAGAAGTAAAGAATCATGGGAAAGTGAATTGAGAAAACTCCAAAGGATTCCAAATATGGAAATTCATAATGTATTAAAATTAAGTTATGATAGCTTAGATCGGATTGAAAAGGAAACATTTTTAGACATTGCATGTTTCCTCAAAGGACACAATATAAATTGGGTAACATGACTACTGGAAGCTTGTGATTTTGAAGCATCTGGAGTAGAAGTCCTTTTAGATAAAGCTCTCATAACAATCTCTTCTATCAATTGTATAGAAATGTATGACTTGATACAAGAAATGGGTCGGGAAATAGTTCATTCAAGAATCTATCAAAGATCCTGGAAGAAGAAGTCTATTGTGGAAACATGAGGAAGTTCATGATGTATTGAAATATAACAGGGTAAGTGGAAGATGCTTTTGCTTATATTTGATAATGCATGTATCTTTTTGTAGAATGCAGCCAGTATGGTAGGCTTTGTTAATTATTATTATTATTATTATTATTATTATTTTGTTTTGTTAGGGAACTGATGTTTTTTTAAGGCATAATTTTAGATTTGGGTAAATTAACTCGGGATCTATGTCTGAACTCCGATTCCCTTGCAAAGATGACTAACATGAGATTTCTTCAAATTCGTAGACAATACCAGAATAAAACCAACTTCAATGTGTTCCTTCCTAATGGTCTTGAGTCATTGTCCGATAAATTGAGGTATCTTCACTGGTATAGATATTCTCTTGAGTCTATGCCATCTAACTTTTGTGTTGAACACCTTGTAGAGCTTCACATGCCTCATAGCAAGCATAAAAAGCTTTGGGACGGGATTCATGTATGAATGTGACTTCAGCATGCTACATTTTTCTTTCAATTTGTACCTAGAATGACGTGCTTATACTTCTTGTGATGCAACTTTTTTGTTACAGAATCTTGTGAATTTAAAGACAATTGACCTTTATGGATCCTGAGAACTGATTGAGATGCCAAACTTATCTAAGGCAGAACAACTTGAAAGTGTTTGTCTTGCTTATTGTGAAAGCTTGCGACAACTCCATCCATCCAAGTTCTCTTTCCCCATGCTTACATATTTGGATATAAGAGGCTATTGAAAGCCTTATTGTTCATTCAAAATCTCTCAACCAACTTAATTTCATTGGTTGCTCATCTCTTAAGGCAATCTCAATGACATCAGAGGAAATTATAAAGTTGGACTTATCCCACTGCAAAGAGATTGAAAGCCTTGACTTGCATTTAAAATATCTTAGTGCACTTAATCTTTGTGGCACCTCTATATGTTCATTGCCGTCATCAATTGTTCACTTATTGTCTTTGGAAACATTGAACCTAAGTGGAACTAATGTTGAGAGCTTGCCTGCAAGCATAAAAAACCTCTCAATGTTGAGATGGCTTCATTTAACTGATTGCAGGAACCTTGTATCTCTGTTGGAGCTTCCACCATCCGTGGAAGAGCTTTATTTAAATGATTGCACAAAATTCATGTCTCTGCCGGAGCTTCCACCATCCCTGGGAGCACTTTATTTAAAAAATTGTTGGAAACTCATGTCTCTATCAGCGCTTCCATCGTCCCTGGAAGACGTGATCTTTGTTAACTGCACTTCTCTGGAGACAAACAACACTCAACAGCTAGTGTTACAACACATGTTGCAAAACTACATACACTACTTACACAAAAAATATCTTAATTATCCTGAGTATTTTGACAGTGCATATTTCATCCTCCCAGGAGACCACATCAGCAACGAGTACTGTGGGTTTCGTACAACAGAGAGTTCAATAACTATTCCTTGTCTTCCAAAATCTCACTTGTATGGTTTCATTTATTGCATCATTATTTCCAAGGAACTATTATTAGAACAGTATGTTACGTGTTGTTGTTCTATCTTTCATGATGGCATAAAGGTCGGCTGCGACAACAAGGCTATATTTCCCTCAAATTTAATTTCAAATCATCTGTTATTTTGGTACCATGACGTTAGCAAACTTGACAGAATAAGTGAAGTGTATCATTATTTCAGCAACATAACATTTATATTTGAATTTAATAAAGAGAGCATACAAGGGTGTGGGGTCTTTCCAGTATATGCCACAAATTCAGGGTTTAAGCTGGATAGTAGTCGTAGCAGGGAAATTTTTGAATGCCAATCCATTACTCAAATCTCTGATAGTGAGTCACAACTTAGAGAAATCAGTGTTGGGGTTGAAGGATTTAATAATGAAAATGAAGATGACTGGCCTCGACTTCTTCCAGCAACAAAGAGAAGTAAGTCTTCACAGAAATGATAATCTTCCTGTGATTAATTCACTGGTATGAAACTTTAGCCACTCCTTGATTGTAGGCTTCTTATTTGTTGCCTCTTTCTTAAATGAAATTAGTCCTGCAAATATAGAAATTATCTGTTTGAAATACTCAAATTCTAGAAAATTATGCCTAGTATTTTGCAGTAACATTATGTTGTACTTACATGTTGAGCAAATTTTCTTTTGAGAAACTTGTGGAGAATATTGGTGGGAAATGACCACTAGCTTGGTTGAAGAGTCAGAACTATTTGGTGGTCTACTTCTCTTCATTTGAAATAAAGAGGGACAGTATATTATGGTATTCAATCTGCTGTATTACGTAGAGTAGATGAGTGATATCAAACTATGATGGTAATGTAGTATGTTATTAACCATTCATTTCCTTTATATTTATATTAGCAAATGTGTTAGTGGTATTTTTATATCTGTTTATATATTCGCTTGAAGATCTCACCTCCACTTCCTCTCTATCTCAAGTCCCATACCCAAGGTAAGGGGAGGGTGCTTTTGTCACTTATATGCATGAGGAAATTGTGTGCAGTAAAAGAGTAATGTACTTGTGTTTCAATGAACATAGACGACTAGAATTCTCTAGCATAAAATGTCAAGGTAATCTTGTAAGTGGTGATGGAGTGGTAAAGTGATAATCCGATACAGTTCTAAGATTAACAATTAGTAAGAATAAATGATAATTAACTACTCAAAATTTAACTTAGAATTATGTTTTTGTTTAATTAGTTTCGTTCTTAGAAAGAATATTAGTACCTAGATTAAATGAGAATGATAGGTTAAAAGTTAATTGACCTAATTAATGTTAGTAAGTGGCTTTGACTTGAGAATCATGGATGGAAGCAAAAAATGGTCTTGCTAACCGATGTATACGCTAATTCGGCCAGTGTGGGAGTTGGATCCTCTCTAGCAAATAGCTCTCTCCAGCAAGGATGAGAACCGTAGGATTAATCTTTATGGTGAGATTAAAATAAAAGAAGATACACACCTGCCACTCCACATGCTGGAGAATCAAATGGCTGCGGACCCAGGAGTTGAACAAAAATAAAATACAAAATTCAAGTAAAGAAAACACCAAAACTTTAGTCCCTATTTTCAATCCATCGTTACAAAAGAAAAATTGAAATATCTTTTTAATTAAAATGGAAAATAAAAAAGAAATGAAAGAACTAATTTATTATATTTTTAAAAACTAGAGAACTAAAATAAAATAACATTAAGCAATTGCTGGAGAGAGCTATTTGCAGGAGAGGATCCCAGTCCGATGTGTGACAATGGAGTAAATTATTGGTTTGTTTTAATCGTTTTTCATAAACCTAAGTGTGATATAATATTCTATGATTGTGGAATTCGATGTTGTTAAATGGCGGTGCCATGGCAGAATGGTGTGCCAGATGTTTTGCCAACCGCCAAATACAAATTATGAAGGGAGGATTACTAAGGCAGTTCCATAGGCAGTAATGGCGTCTTTATATGACAGAATTTTAGATGTGCATTGGAAAAAAAATTGCCTGCCCCATTTAAATGTGTAGCTAGGGATGCAGATAAATTTTTGAAAACATTGAAAATGTTCTACGCTGCATGCTTTGTTTGTTGAAAAGCTTGGCAAAAGTTTACTTGCTTTTTCCTTCTATAAACAGAGGGCTTAGCAGATGAAGGAAATCATGGAGAGCAGAAACCAAACAAAGCTTCTTGGTAGATGTAAGAAAATACTGAGAGGAAAAATAGAGTCTTTAGTAAAGTTTGCGAAAGTAGGTAATATGGACTGATGAGGAGTGTATCAACTCTATAACTCTTTAGTGTTATAAAAAGGTAAAAAAATTAAAATATTGTTATTTTAATAAAAAATTACGAAAATATAGTCGTTTTGAATCAATTTACAAATGTATAGCACTTAGTCGTGTTCCAGGTGGACGCCACAACTCGCGTCCCATGAAGGCGGTACATGTGCAAAGTGGGGCCCCATATAAGCGCCATAGGTGGTGCCTCATACAAGCGCCACTTTGCACCTGTACCACATTCCTGGGGCACGACTTTGTCCCTTAGTGTTTTTTTTTTTGTTTTTGTGGTTGTAAATTATTTTTTTCATTTTAGTCATTGTAAAATATGTTTGTTTTATTTTTCGTTCTTAAACACTTTTTGTTTTATGTTTTTTTTCCTATTCAAAGTATTTTTTTATTATTATTTAAAGTGTTATTTAAAACATTTTAAAGATAAAAAATAAAATAAATATAGCAGATAATATTTTTATGGTTCGTAGATTGTTCATAATTTGAAAAGAAAAGGAATGGAGGCATTGTAGGGTGATTGAAGTTGAAGGAAGAAACTCACAGGAATCCTTATGGTATCCTCTCTTTTCCATCCTGGAGGATTGTAAACAACAGTTACAGGAAGCAATATATCAGGAAAATCTTAGATAAAATTCTTGCATCCCAATAAGCAATAGACGAGATGGCATAGATCCTCACCAAGTTTTTCCCATTTGAGAAATCAACTTTTGATGCAGGACAATAACTTATGTTCAGAACCGGACACTGTAATGACAAGATAGAAGAAATAAAAGGAGTAAAAATCAGAATCAATCAACAGAATGAAACACAACCAATAACTCAACCTTGGCATCAAGTCTTCATAATTTTGCATGAAAGACCTCTATATCATTCTACTCTTTCTTTCTCTAAAGCTGTACACATTCTATTTTCTTTGATAACAACTTCGTTGATTTCATAAAATAAATTCAAAAGTAAAATTGGTAGCCTAATTCATGAAATATATGCAATTAAATTTTTGAAAAGAGGCACATTGTCCACATTATATGATTTGTGCGCGTAATATTGGCCTGAAACAGGAAAGCCAGTGGAATTGTTCACTTAAATCAGTTTCTAAGTGCAACTGACAAGCCTTAAATCATTTTGCATTTGGAGTATTTATATTTTGATTGCTCAGTTTCAGACACATCAATTCTATTTCTATATAGTAAACGTTTTAAAAGTGCATTTTAAACCAAGCAAATTGCAGTATGTATAGAACCAACCATCTATTCTTAAGATAAATTTCATACATGTGATATTGCAGCTGCCACAAACTCATTTACTCTTTCAGGGACATTGTAATCAAATAAATCGACATCATCCTTCAAGGGGAAAAAAGGTTTACTTAGCACACTTACACGAAAAGGCAATTGGCCCTACAGAAATATTTGACTTAGATTTTACCTTAACAATGGGAGAATCGTCATTTACTTCATAGTAGACATATTTGATGTATACGGTGTACCACTATACCTGTTGAGTGTTGAGTAAATGGAAGCGCAGAAAGCCAGAAATAGAACAGAAGTGCAACCCTGACGGTGAAGATTGAAGAACCCAACCAGAGCCCAGAAGCCCAGAAACGAAAGCGTGGAACGCAGCTCAGAGTCGGAGCCTCGGAGAGTCGGAGGTCGGTGGAGGTCCGCGATGGCTGACGGTGGGCGGTGGCAGTCCTGGCGGTTTGCCAGTGGCGGAGGAGGAGCAGAACGCGTGGAGAGCATAGAGCAGAGTAGAAGAGCAGAACTTGCGCGTGGTCTTGGTCTTTATGATATTTTTGTGAAAATTTTTAAAAATAGGGGTATTATAGTAATTTCATGCCAAAATTTAAGGGGGAGCACTTGCCCCCCTTCTCTTATACGTAGATCCGACCTTGGATGGAGGGAATGCAAGGTGTGATGGGTGATGGCCAGTGATTTTGCCATTGCACAATTTTGTTACCTTGCAGATTTGCTTATTGTTCATGGCCGATGGTCATATTTGTGAATATGCAAGGTATAATGTTTTATTAACTACAATGTATACTAGTGTTAACTGCAAGCATTCGTGTAAACATGTTCTATATGACATAAATTTTTGTCTACAATTGTAAGGGTCACCTCCAAAAAATCGTCTGTTAACAACGTCGTTACTCCACCATTGTCATACCAGAGAGTAGCTTGTCAAACTATGTTACTTATTTAAAATATGATGATAATAATAACAATAATAATAATAATATATAATAATATTATTAATTTTTTAATAATATTTTAGAATATATCGTCAATAAAAAAAGTTATTTTATTTGTTTTTATATTTATATATTTTTAGAAATCAAATCATTGATATTGTTAATAACTGTGGATTTGTAATCCATTTTTTCCGGATGAATTTTCCCATCATATGCCCACGGGTTCTGGTTTTAGAAAAGAGTGTAATGTCTCATCCTCCCATAATAGTTTTAGATAATGATGATATAGATAAAGCAAAGGTCCCATCAAGATGAGTCCAAAGATAATTTGAATTTAAACTTTCTTCTGTATTTGCTTTTTTAATTATTTTTTTTTTCTAGTCATCAACTTATTATTTTCGGTCTTTTTACTCCCTCACCCATGAATGCTTGCTTTTCGAACTTCATGTTAGAATTCACCAATCTATCAAAACACATCTAAAATTACTATTTTGGTATTAATCAATAATCAATTATTTCTACAATTAATCGATTATGATAGAAAGGCTTCTAAAAAATTCACCCCTGAAATAATCCATTATTTCTTAACTAGTTAACTATTACGGTAACTCATTACAAACAACTTTCTTTAATAATCAATTATTTCCAAAAATAATGTTATTTTTGAATTGGTCAGATTGCAAAATATTTTGACAAAGAAGGTTTCCCAAGGCTTATCATCTCATCTACATATTTCTAGAAGTATGAAATAAGATATTGGGAATTGATATTAGTCCCTTCAAAATTGCTTTTGACACCTACCACCAAAGTGTTATTACTAAAATACCATATTTTTCCTCTTTCCTCCCACATTGGCACATATCCCACTCCTTTCTTCTTTTTTCCTTGCTTCTTTCCCTTTTCACTCTCTTCCTTCCTTCCTTTCTTCCCTCCTTCACTCATGAATCTTTCCCTTTCCTAGATATTTTTTTCCGCTTCTGGCAACCCAATGATTTCGTTGTGCAATTTGTATAACAAAATCAAGATTCTATTTTTTTCCTGATTTTTTGGCAATACAATGGAATCAGAATTTTGATGTATTACATAATTGTTCACAATGAAATCATGATTTTATTGTGTTGTAAATTTGTGCTACAATGGAATCGTGATTCCATCGTGTTACAAGAACGAAATCATGATTCCGCTGTGCTACAAATTATGTAGCAAATAATTTTTCTTTTGTAATAACCAATTTTTTTTGTCTTGATGTAGGTCAATGGATTGGATCAAAATACTTTTATATCAATGCCAACTGGATGGGGAAGTATGGATGATGGAAGCCAAGGTTTCTTTTACCAATCAGACATTTTATATGGAGTCGAGCCTAATGATATTGGTTTTGGGAATAATAATGATGAAAATGTGGGTGGTGATGACACTGATATATAATTGCAACCTAACTATCCTTACTTTTCTAGGTATTTCATGACTTTTATATGTATGTTTTGTTAATAAATAATTTTTTGATTGTTTTAGGTTTTTTAAGAGTGCGATGATTTGTTAAGTTAGGCTCGACGTGTGGGAAAGGACCATGGGATTGTGGTTGTGATTCAAAAGTTAGAAGTAAGTAAAAAAATGTTATATTAGATTATGAAAAGGGGGAAAGAAGTACATACAATACAAAGACAAGTTAATGCACAAGACAACTGCAACCAGAAAATATGGATGTCCTTTTAAATTAAAAGGGAAGTTTGTGAAAACCATAGGGTGGAGACTTACTGTAGAATGTGGTTTTATAACCTTAAAGTGATGGCAACATTGTTTGGTAATTCATATGTTGGTCATTTAAGTAGTGAATAAAAAACTGTGGTTAACCAATTGACCAAAAGCAAGGTGAAGCTTGGTCAAATTTTTTTGACAATCAAAGATCAAGATCATACAAATGCTAGCACCATCAAAACCATATGCAATGAACGTTAGAAATATCGTCATGAACAAAAAGGGTCCAAGAATGGAGATACAACATCTCATGAAGTTGATAGAACGCGACAAATATGTTTACTGGTTTAGGTGACTGGACAATGAAGATGTCATCAGAGATATATTGTGGTAACATCCAGATTCCATCAAACTCCTAAATTCATTTCCAACAATGTTGACTTGTGATACAACTTACAAGACAAACAAATATTATCTTCTACAATTGAAAGTTGTTAGTATCACTTCAACAAACAAAATGTGTTGCCTCAGGTTATTGTCAGTGATAAGAATCTTGCTTTCATGAATGCATTAGAGACTGTGTTTCCTTCTTCAACCAACTTGTTATGTCTATTCCACATTACAAAGAATGTCAGCGCAAATGCAAAATCCACGTGGATAAGGCTGAAGAGTGAATAAATGTCATGGATGCTTGGGAACTATTGTGTGTAATCTCTAGATTAAGAACTTCATAATGAACATTGGAAAAGCTTTACAAACCTGTGCCCATGTTATAAAGTATCTGTTGACTATGTCCGAAATACATGGTTGACCCCTTTTAAGGAGAAGTTTGTATAAGCATGGGTTGACAAGTCATGCATCTTGGAAACACAACGACAAATAGGAACTTAAATTCATTGAATTATTTTGTATACTCTTGTGATAAATTTACTGGAATTCAATCAATTAGGTAACTCTTTGCAAGTGCTACGAGTGCTTCATACTATATAGAAGTATAGGAATTTTTCCCCTTCTGTATACCACATCACAATTTTTTTTTTTACGATTCTACTCTAACTAGACATTGGTTATTTTTTAACATTGTAGAATTTCTTACATTTCATTTTGTTGCATAATAGTATTGAAGGCACATATGCAAGATTGAAGAGGTTGTTTCGTAATAGCATGAGAGATTTGTGTAGTTGTTGGAATGCAATGAATAACATGCTTGTCTTGTAACATACAATGATTAAGACTTCGTTTTAGAAAAACATAAATGTGATTGAGCACATGTTTAATACCCTGGTATATGAGAAGTTACAAGGCTTTGTATCAAGAGAAGCACAAGTCATCATTTTCCATGAGTTGAAATGGGTTTACACTATAGGAGCTGATAGTTCTACTTGTGGTTGCACATTTGAGTTACTCACGGTCTACCATGTGTTTGTGAACTTGCTAAATGTATCAGTATATATAGCTTCATTCCCTTGAAGTCCATTCATGTACATTAGAAGATGTTATCCATTTGTAGTTTAGAAGACACAGGTAACTCTTTAGGGGACTTAACTATGACCCATGAGGTTGATGCATTGTTTGAGAAATTTTCACAACTAGACGTGTGTGGTAAAATCACGTTAAAGACTAAAGTCCATGAACTTGCATTTCTAGATAACACTTCATGTGTCCCCCTCCAACAATGAAAAAACAAAAAGGTGCACCAAATTCTGTGAAATTTACCAAACATGAACCTTCAATGTGGAAGCACGTCAATGAAATGAACATGATGATTGGTAGTTTAGGAACTCCAAGTGTGACTCCCAAGGTTGTTGTGACAACAAGAAGAAAAAAATTGATGATTATATGGATGAATTTTCCGATGAGTTGCGGAATACATTATGAAGATTGTTGATGTCATGTTAGATGAAAATTGTGGTTATAGGGTGAGGAGTCTTGGTCTCTCGTTCGCCAAGATTTGATTTGAGAACTTCAAACATGCCACTCTCTCTATGTTCAATTATTTGGCTCAGAAGAAAGACTGTTAGAATTAATAACCTATTGTATGTTGAACATGGCCTAGTACTCGAAGTGATGTGGATGACCATTCTCGACATGGGTTATGCCATTGCTAGTCAATATAATGTTGTATTGATTCACTTATCTTGGTTGCAAAGTTGGACCTTCTTTCCACATAGGAGTCTCACACTAGCTGCATCTCGTCCCGTTGCAATTAGATTTGCAATGAAAATCACTTTGGGCAAGTATATATCATCCATTAAAGACACCATTTACTTTTATAAGCTAACATTGATTTATTCACTAACTCTGTCTTTTGTATGATAATGTAGCTTTTTTTAAAGGATAATTGTCCCTTACCTCCTATTACACCACAATGGAGAAGATATTACACACCTA
Organism: Glycine latifolia; assembly: GCA_013407115.1. Taxonomy (NCBI): domain Eukaryota; kingdom Viridiplantae; phylum Streptophyta; class Magnoliopsida; order Fabales; family Fabaceae; genus Glycine; species Glycine latifolia. Next base: position 35,120,974 of record CM023955.1, read on the forward strand.
AAGCTCGTTCATGGCAAAAGTCTTACGTGAAACACATTCAATCTTTCAACGCAATACAATTTCAATCAACTAGAGGGTATGAATATGTAGTAGACATTTCTATGGATTGAAATAATTTAAAATATTGAATGTGTATCCAATTAATTTTATGGATGAGTATCTCAATATGCAATACACATTTCTATGAAATTTGATATAATACATAAGTTATTTCTATTTGTCAAACCTATCTGTCAAACTATTAAAAACAAAAAAAAATGTATAACATAATTATGATTCCCTTGCATAGGAAAAAAATGTACGATGGGAGTATGATTTTTTTGTACATTTTTCAAGAAAAAAGGTACAATGGAAGTACGATTCCATTATACACCATACAATGAGGTCATATTTCCATTGTATATGCTTAGTTGACTCCACTTGGACAAGGAAATCATGTTTCCATTGTGCACATTTTCCACACACCTAGTGACACAATAAAATTAGGATTTTGTTGCACAAGTGGGGTGCGAAAAAAAAGTATAACATAACCACGATTTTGTTGTACAAAACAGAATTGCTATTCCGTTACACAATACTTTTTGTACCTCCACTAGTACAACAAAAGTGTATTTCCGTTGTGCATTGTCAGGGGAATGTTTTTGACATTTTGGAATGTTGTAGGAGCCAATAGCAATCTTGTTGAGGCCAATAACATCCCCCTAACATATTTGAACATCATCATTTAACAAAAAAAAATATATTTGAACATCACATATGGGTGAGTTCAGTATATTTTGGTCCACATTTAAATTGATATATTAGACCAAATTAATTGACTTGCTTATTAAATGAACAACAAATTTTTTTGGACTATTGCTTCTTATACTTTCCAATTGCTTCCTGCACTCCTTTTTTTGGCCTCTAGAATGACCAATTCAAAAGATAAAAATAAAAACATTCAGAAAAGAGTGTAAGACTTGGGAAATACAGGAATCAACATCCTTTTTTTGTGTGTGTATAACCCTATTAGTCCAGGATTAATGGACAAGTCTGCTGATCCAAAAATAGTAAAATTTTAAAAATGAAAAAATTGAAAAACTGATTTTTTTTTTACATATAAAAGCTGAAAATATCTAAGATCAATGAAACATATAAAAATATATATATATGAATTCATGAAATAGTAAAGTTTAAAAGAAAACTTTATCTACATAAATAAAACATAAAAAATTAATACCTCTAGCATTTATATCAAGAAATTAAAAATATAAATATACTAAGAAAATAGTCAAAACGTACTAAACACTAAGTAGTAATTATTTAAATACTTAATAATCCCAACCACACATCAAGTAGTTTTAAGTAGATAAAAGTATAATATTATAAAATAATAAATATTTTTTAAAAAGTTTAATTGGTCTATGGGTTAAAAGGACCATACCAAACAAACTTGTGTTTATGGACTAATATTTTAGTTAGTCCTAAACTGGACCATTGCTTGGTCTGGTTGGTGTATAAGGTCTTTTTTTAATTGTTTCCAAATTTAATCTCTTTTTGATTCACCAATAATGGAATTTTATTAAGTAAATATAAGAGGTATTGATAATTGATGCCTTTAATATAAAATCACCCTATTCAAGAACAACATAGTAACAAATAAAAAGACAAACTAACAAATTATACTGACTACATCACCAAATAACTTAGAGCATCTCCAACGCGGTATCTTCAAGCGTTCCTTCAGATGACGAACCGGTTTTGTAAAGAAATCTTGCACTGAAGAGTGCTTACATGGTGGAACCGGTTCTTGAAGGGAGAAATGCGTTTCTTATATAAGGAACGCAAATTTAGGGACAAAAAATCCAGATCAACTACTAGATGCACAGAAGAGGAAAAATAACTAACCTGGGACCGCGACGACGAAGGACCCCGACAGCGAAGGACCGGGACGGTGAAGGGACAACAACGGTGAAGGGACCTCGACGACGAAGGACCGCGACAGAGAAAGGACAGCTGGCTCGAGTGGAGAAGACCTTCGATGAGGCGCGGAGAAGGAGAAGTGAAGAAGGCACATCCAGAGAAGGAGAAAGAAAGGAATATGAAGAAGCCGAAGTCATGCTCAGAGAAGGCGAAGTGAAGTGAAGAAGCCATGCATAAGGTTCTAATGGAGGTTGTGGACACGTGTGGACCGGGGGGATGGGCTCAGCAATTGGAAAAATTAAATTGGAACGTTAAATTGGAAGGGAATGGGCTGAAAAATGAAATTGCAAGAGATAAACTGTTTGATCTGAAAAATAAAACAGGCATTAAGAAACAAAATATAATTTATGAAATATTTGGGAACGTTTTGGAATCGAAAATAACAATAATTAAATCTATGTAATATTTTTTTGAGATCTATGTTTTTTATTTATTTTGATGTTATTGTGTTTAATTATCTATTAGTATGTAAAATTTTATTTTATATTATTACGTATTTTGTTTTATTTATTTTAATTTATATTTCATTTTTCTTTAATTGTTCATATTTTTAGTTGTATTTATAAAAACTAAAAAAATATTAAATTTTATTAAAAAATATAAATATGTGAATTTTTTTGAATTTTTTGTATTTGCACTGAAGTAAAATATTGGATGAATTCTTTAAATGTAACATAAAACTACAAAAAGTACAGCCTAAACAACAAAAAATAGATAAAGAAACTCAAATGAGTATCTCTGAGATAGTCTTAGAAATTATACTTTACCTTGCATTGAGAGCAACAAATGAACAGGCCGTCAATAATATCAACCATGAAAAGGGATATATTGTTTTTTCTGACTTCGACTAACAAGAATCATGATTAAGATCTAATTTTATATGGAATCAATGAACCTAACAATATCTACATTTTGCGGCTTAACAACCGCTTCATTTCTGTGTAACCGATCAAATTAGATTGAGAAAAAATATCCAAACCTTTTTTTTCTCTTCATTTTTTACATTTCAACATACCTACAAAAGTTGAATGAGCAATGCAATCTGAAAAGGAACAATATCAAAAGTAAGGGATGGACACGCATATGCATGGGAAAAGGAGGTGATCCATCGATTCCTAACGATCATTAGTCATCACACAAGGGACAAAGCAATAAACGCAGGCCAAGCACAACCTTTCTCTTTGCAGAATTCAACTTGTTTGGGACTGCAAAGTTCAAATATAAACTTCGTTGTAAAATTTACTTTGTTTGATATTTTAATAAAAGGCTAATATATATATTTCAGCTTTCTAATAAATTAATAAATTTTATTCTAATTTTTTAATAAACTAGTAATTTTTTTAGATGCATGTAGAATAATTATTTTATAATATCAATGAAATTTTAAATATTGTGTAATATTATTAATAATTTATTATAGAGCAATTAAAAAAGTATAAATGAGAGGAAATATAATTAATACTAAACATAAAATATGTTTATGATTCTTAATAAATATCTGAATTTTATATTTATTTTTAATATGTTTTATAATTTTTGTTTCTGATAAAACAATAATTTTATTTTTGATCTTTTGTTTTTTTAGTCTTTAATAAATCAGTAAATTTTACACTTTCTTTCTACTAAATTTTTTTATTGGTTATTATCTTTTTATAATGATTTTTATGCTACCAATTTCAATTGGATTGGAATATGTCTCCTCAATATATGCCTTCTCAAAACTTTTTCAGATTGCTGAAAATAAGGATGACCCTATTGCGAGATTGGGGGAGAATTGTAAGGAGGGTCTAGCATTGGGTGTGAAGTTGGAAGAGACCTTTATTCCGTCTCTCCTGATGTATTGGTAAAAGGGGAGAAAGGTATATGATATTGGAATGAGAATGTTTCTCAATTTTAGTATATTTTTTGTTCAGCTTACAATTTTCTACTCTTTTCCCTTGTTACAGGATCTAATTCTTTATCTGAGAATGTGGTGCTTCACAAAATTTGAAAGTGCCTCGCCCCCTTAAAATTGTTGGCATTTTCTTAGATTGACGTTGCATAGGGTATTAGGATCCCTACAAAATCTAGAGGGTGGCTAAATCTTGATGGAATTGGTCCGCATTGTCTTTTTTTTTTTAATAGTTTTCTAAGAAGACTCTAATCACTTATTTACCTTATCATCAGAATTCTCAGACGAATTGGTTTGAGGAAATATGCCAATTAACTATCCCTAACAAACTATTAACAACTAACTAATATGTCTAACTAATCACACTACTCTTAACGTACCTCTTGTTCTTTCTCTTACATTAATATTTGGGATAACATTTTTCATTGGCTTGGCTTCTCTTTTGTGTTGCCCTCTTCTTATAGGGAGTTATAATTTGTTCAATTTGGTCAGCTTAGGAGTAAAGTATGGAAATTATCTTTATTAATTTGACATGCGGTTGTCTGATTTATTTAGTTTCTAAGGAATGATATAGTGTTCTATAGGAAACAAGTATGATATTTTCACTCTAGATTTGATCAAAGTTCGATCTCGACATGGATTATTGGGGGAAAAAAATTGCAATTCTGATTTTTTTTCCTGACTGGTGGCTGATGCTTTTCTGTATTCCTCAGATTGTAAGCCTATTGGCTTGATGGTGTACATTAGAATAGCCCTTATACTCCATCTTATGATATCTTTATCTTTGTTTTCAAAAAAAAGGTAATAAAATTTATAATCATTTATAAAATAAATATTTTCTTGAGCCCTTAATTCTTTTATCCGAAAAATAACATTTAAAATATTATATTATCCATAATCATCTTTTAATAATATTTTTCTTTCTGTATCTCGATATTATATAATCTATCTTTGCACATATTGTTTCCCTTTTTTCTCCTACATCATATCTCTCATTTTTCTATAAAACGCCATACGAATATACTGTACAAGTAAATTTCTCTTTGAAAAAATTGACAAGGTTTTTTTTTTTGGAACTCAATTGACGATATATATCTTGTTGGAATTGCACAAACATTGCTATTTATAACTACATTAGTATTAATTTTCATATATATGTGCAAGTTGATGACTTTTCTTTTCTTCTAGAAATCAAGATTTCTAAATGAGTTGAATGTGGAAGAGCTACGTTGTTCTGATAGAATACTTCAAATGAATTAATATCTATCATTTATTTATTATATAATTATTAATGAGGGTTTAAATATATTTTTGGTCACATATTAGTATTTTTTATTTTTTATTTTTGATTCTTATAAGTTTATTTTTCTAATTTTAGTTTCTATTTATTTGTATCTTTTCAATTTTGGTTTTTAGTTTTTGTCAATTTGTATTTTTTTAATTTTAGTTCCTTTAATATTTTAATTCTTTTAGTTATAATTCTCATAAGTTCATGTTTACATAAATCAAAATTAAAAAATTGTAAACTTACAAGAGTTAAAAATGAATAAAAAATTTATAGCAATTAAAAATTAAAAAAATATAAATGTGGATTAAAATTAAAAAAATAAACTTATAAAAATAAAAAATTAAAAAGCCCTCACTTATGGGAAAAATATATATTTAAACTGATTAATGAAGGCCATAAGATGGAAAGCAGAAAGATTATTAGAAAGGAATATACTTAACAAGTGTGAGCGAGTGTATTATTGATAAACTAATTAATTAACAACCTGAACTATAGAAGAATGACAGAATGAGTAAATTCTGCAACTGTCAATTCAATGGTATGAACTCTGAACCATGAGCTTCCATTGCAACTATATAAAAAAAAATATACGTACGCTTACTAAATCATAAAAGAGAAAAAAATAAAATAAAAAGGTTAACCATTAAAACCCAAATAGTAACTTAGTTATATGTGCTAGGATTAATTGACCTAGTAGTAGGATTTAGGAGGCTGAAGTAGATGCATAGAGATTTATGTTCCAGTTTTATTATCGCTATCGTATAAAAAAATGGTAATTAAGTTACAAATTAATAGCGACCAAAAGATAATTCATCGTGAATCAATTTTATTTTACGGTAACATCCTGAAATAAAATTAAATTAAGTTAAATTAACATTTTTACAAAGAAAAATTAAAAAGATTTTCGTATATATGGATTAGTAAGAAGCCACAAATTCATACATATCATGTCAACAAGTCTGCTACTAAAAGTTATGACCACCAACATCAATACTCTAATACATGCAAACGCACTCTATGATTTACTTGCTCTAGTTCTTTTTATAAGAAACTAATTTTAGTGATCTAAAACTTGTTTCTTGTAAAAATGACTGGGAAGGAGTATATTTCTTTCTAATTAACGTCTAACTACGATCAACTCAACATGGAACCATGGACATCTTTTATCTACAAGCTTGGCGAATCAACCGCAAACTTCACTAAAGATCCAAGCTCATCCCAGTTATCAAACGTGAAGAAGTCGTTCCCAGGTGGGTTGTTAATCCAAAAGTTAGAAGATGGTGAAGTTAGTTGTTGAGGTTGCTGATGCTGCTGTGCCACTGGAGCACACAACTGATGATGAGTCATCACATGATACTGATTCCTTTGATCACTGTTTGTGTAGTTAATGGTAGGTTTCTGCTCATTGTGATAGTGGCCACCAAAGTTGATAAACGATTCTTGATTGGTAGTGTTGAACTCCACATTGCTCATTCTTGAACTCTTGTCATGAATGGATTGGCGCTTAGCTGATATTTGTTTCAAGTCTGGCGTGTGCTTCCTCTGTGAGACATTTCTCTTGAAAATTCGACACAATGTCCAAATTTCCTGCACATTATAAGAAAGTTAATTAGCTAGTCAGTGCTAAGGTTAAGACACATTACTAACGATGAAAAGAAATTACTATTATCAAAGAAAGTTGTGAACATTGGAATTTTTTATAATTTGTTCATAATAACGTGCCGAAAAAGTTACCCTTATATGAATTTATATACTATATAGTTTGGTTTTCAAATTGGAAAATGATTCTTGGACATCAATAGATTTAGGTATACATATTGAGAGAGATAGAAAAAGATAAAGATAAGTAATTGATAGATATAATGCGATACATAAAATAGATAAAAAAAAAAAAAAAGAGGTGTCAATTAGATGTCGGTAAATTATGGATGTCCATATATCATCTTTCAAAATAAACACAAATTCCTTAAAGCAAAAGAAATTATATATAAGGACATAATTAAAATCAAACTTTTAAAGTACATATAGATTTGAGAAAAAACTACTATAATAACTATAAATGGTTTTAACCCTATAATGTATTCATGCTAAGGTTAACTGAGAAACAATGTCTTAGAAAAAATTTACTTGTATATATAAATTTCTTACAGCTTCTTGGGAAACATCTACGTAATTCTTGGAGCTGCGAAGGTTGGTGTTGTTGTTGTTGTTGTCTGTGTTAGAAGGAAGGCGAAACTCGTGCATCATCCAATCAGTTTTGATGCCTTTGCCTGCACTGCCACGGTAATACACTAGTGTTTTCTTGAGGCCAATGCAGTCATTGCCTTCTCCTCCATGTGAGTACACTGGCTTGTCTATGCCAGTTGCTTTCCAGAACCCTGAGCCAGTGACTCTGTTAGGCCTTATGCTGTTCCTATACTTCCTCCCTCTTCTGCAAAAGAAGTACCCTTCTTTCTCTCCTCCAGTGGCACTGGTTTCTGCATATTCACAAATGGTTGCAATCAGAAGATGATTAATTATATAGTTGGCTTAATGAAAAAGAAGAATAAGGGTAGAGGAAACAAAATAAAAGACACAAAGTTGCACTAAGCTGAAAAGTAGGTTAATTCATTAGAATATTTGAAGTTCTATTGTGATTGACTATTGTGTATCAAGCTATATGGTTAGGTCTGAAATTTGAAGAATATTTATATGTATGATTTTTCTTACAAAAATAATGATAAATAGAAATGATAATGACTAAATCTGGGTTATATATAAGCTTGATTTTGGTTCTTCTTGTAGTTGCTCATGAGAGAGAGTTCAGGAGAAACTCTTCTGATGTGTATTCGTTTGAAAGGAAAGCCTCACAGTTTGTAAGCTGTATAAGTTATTGCGTGTGGCTTAAATTAAACAGAATACATGAGGGCTAGAAAGAGATGTTATATTTCCATACAATTAAGGACTCATGCAAGTGTGATTTCATTTACCCCCAAATGAATCAAAGTTGATCCTCTCTATAGTGAGGCCAAAAAGTAGATATGTTTGTGTTTACCCATCTTAATCAAACTTTATAGCATGCATGTAAGTGTGATGATCATACATACTTATAGAAGCTAGCCAAAGAGGCAAGTAACTTAATCATGGGTACCATTTTTTCTTGCCAAATATGTTAGATGAAGACCCTACTCTTAATATTTCCTTTATTTGTAAGAAAACCTTGTAGAATTTTGAAGTTATTTATACTTAAGAGAAATAGAAGAAGATCAAGAAATTAATTAAAAGGGTAGCCAAGCTATAATTAATTTAGAGTGCAAACAACAAACATACTCGGAAGATCCCAAGGATCGTATTTGTAAATATCAATCTGTTTGATGAGCTCGATGCTGATAGGTTTCTTGTCAAGCTTCCTTTGGAGATAGAAACTAACAAGTTCTTCATCTGTAGGGTGGAATCGAAACCCCGGAAGAGGAACATCATCATCATCCACATACTCATGATGATCATCATCAATATCCTTGTTGAAATCTTCGTTCACACCCATCTTATCTTCTCTCTCTATTTTTCTGTGTGTGTATGTTGTTTTCTCTTTCTTTTGGTTGAATAAAAGGGAGAAGAAAGAAAAAAAGAGTGGTGAAACAATTTCAATGAAGTGGAGAACCTTCTTTCCATTATTAATATAAATATAGTGTGAAGAGAGTCCAAGGATAATACAAATGAGTATTTCATGCAAGGTCAAGTCATGAGCTCTGACTTGTGCCCTCATGATGTTTTGGTGTTGGACTCGTTCTATTGTTTAATTAGAAGTCACCATTTAGGACTTGTAAATATTACTTAATAATAAAATTATTTAATGCATAGAATTGATCTCTTCCGTTCAAGTAGTTTTCTTGCGTGTGTCATTGAAGCTGCCAATAATTGCTCCTAATTCATGGGTTGAACTTGAATCATAAATGAGACAGACCTATATTTATATCATTTGTCATTGTATGGGGACCATTAATTTCGATCGATCACGCTGAACAATAGGATTATTATCATCATAAATAGACTAATTATTTTCGATCTCACTTTATCATAATTTTCTTATTTTTTCTTTATTTTCCTTAACATTATTTATTATATCTATCAGTTTTTTTTCTCTTTATTTTTCTTTCTTACTTATACACTAAAGAAAAAGGTGTACCTTTAATTTTATTTTTTTAAAAAAAAAAAACACATTAATTTCCTTTTGTACTCCATTGTTACAGGACTCGTGCTAATATATGTGCTTCAGAATATGATTTTTGAAATTTCTTTATATTAACAAAAATAAAAACCAAATGAACGAGCACATTGAAGTTAATAATGTAATAAAATTTTATTTTAGTTACATTTTTAGCTTAGAATATATTGTCAAATCGATTTTTTTTCTTCTATTGTTGCCCAAGATGGAATAGGTCCATTTCAGTGTACTTTCATTTCCATCAATCTATTTTCATCAAAGAGCTAATTTCTTTCTGTACTTGAACTTGTAAGCTGTTGCACAGTTGATCTCAACAGATGAAGTATTCTTTATGTATAAGCTCCTAGATGAATAATCTCAACAGATGGGACAAGGGAAATACTAAAAGTATAACTATCCATATATTCACAAAACTTATAATAATTTAGGTGGGATTTACTCTCACTTTTTATAGTTTAAAGTTATTTTTTATATAAGTTTGAAGTTACTTTAAAATTAAAAATAGCAGTTTTAAATTTAAATTTAAATCATTGATAATGTTATAATTTTTGTTTAAAAGTTATTTTAATTATTTTTATTATAATGTGTGTTTGAATCTTGATATTAGAAAAAAGAAGGAAAATGAAAATTAAAAAAGATAAAAGCTCTAAAAACTAACTTTCTAAAATATACTTTTGTTCAAAATTTTCTTTGTTGAAAAAATATACTTTTCTTTAAGCTTAGTTTCTTAAAATTTTAGTTTCGTCCTTAGTTATCTTTCTGTATTTAATTCATTTGGATTAACTAGAAGGGAAATAGAATGGAAAAAATAAGATAAAAAGTAACTAGGAGGTAGAAGTAAAATAGAAATAAATTATACGAAAAATGTTTTGTTTGAATGGATAAAAATAGAAAGAAAAGGGGTGAAGAAATTTTCATCTACATATATAGATAAGTGAAAGTTAGTAAAAATAAATATATAACTTGTGTAAAAAAATCTTATATTAGTAATTAAAATAAGTTCAAATAAATAAATTAAACTTTTGACAGAAATTATATATTTATTGTTTTTTATGTTATAAAATCCCTTCGTTTCCATTTTTTTCTTAAATAGATAGTTAAAAATTTGATATTTCCACTTCATATCTCTTTTCTCCATTTATTTTATCTTTATTTATATTCAAACAAACATAAAATTCTGGAGACCAGCCTAAAAGAAACTAGGTCAAACACTATTTTATTTAATATCTCTATATTTTTTTTCTTTAAATATTCAGCATTCTCTTTAAAATAAAAAACTATTGTGATTACTCAATCAAAATAAATAAATTTGATACGCATTAGGGTGTATACGTCCCAAGTGGAAAATGAGATATAAGAAAAAAAGGGAACATAATAAATAAAATAGAGAATGTTAATTATAAGACACTAAGTAAATATAATAATTAGAATAAACAATAAAAAAACATAAATTATCATCATAAATGTTTTTGCTTGATATTGTTTTTTAATTAGAAATAAAGTTTAATTTATTGATTTTCATAATAATGGGTTAACATAAATGATCGAAGAAAGACTCTAATTTTAATTAAAGATGAAATAAAATTAATATAAAAACATCATTAGAACTGTATACATGTATATAAGTTTTTCTCTATTAGAAAAGCATAGTTAATCAACAAAGTCACACCTACGACCGTTGACAAACTAAACGCAGAAATTAATTACAGGTGTTGATAAATTCTATGAAAAACTAAAATTTTCAATAGATGTGGACTTTCAAAAGTATCGTAGCACTCCCAAACTAGAAGTTTGAAAATTCCTTTGGTTGTGTCTACCAATTTTCGTATTCAATCCATGTGCACATTTACACAAAACGAACAAAGAACGTAGAAGGAAGTCTGAGAGGGGAAGAGATAGGAGCCATGTCTTAATTTATGTGGGACCTGTGTCTTGCATGTTGCACCACAATCTCTTTCAAAGCCTGGAGTGGATACCATTCATCGAAGAGAGAGAGAGAGAGAGAGTTGAGTTTTTAATTTTTGTTTCATTATTATTTTAAAATGTTACGTTTAATTAAGAATATTTTTTATATTTTATAGAAATAGTTAAAACATGTTTTTAAAATTACTTTTTATTTTATTTTATGCTAATGTGTTACTTTAATTTGTTTGATTATTTTTCTTTCCTTGTAAAAATTTTATACCATATGTGTTTAATGATATTAGTTCTTGTTAGATAATATGAACAACAACAACAAAAATTTAAAGAGAACATTATTTATGGGAATCGTTATGACTTTCATATTCTCTTTCGGGCAAGAAAAGTAAAATTGATATTAACATTATTTTTTAGTAATTTAAAATTATTAATTTAGGTTTTATTTTTTAAGTTTTTTTTATTAATTATAAAGTTTGTTTGACTATTTAATAAATAAGATTTTTTAAATAATTTTTAACGTTTTGTGAAATGCTAATTAGGTTATGTTCTTTGAAATGCTAATTAGGTTATGTTGTATAAAACTAACTAAAAAGCTAGTTGGAAGCCAAAAAATTAGCTCAAAGTTGAAAAATTAGTTTATTAGATTATAAGTGTTTAATAAAATTAATTGTTCAAGTAACTAAAAAATGTAAAATAACACAAAAATAATAAAATCATGATTTACTTAAAAATGACAACTAGGAAATTTGATAAATATATTGAGCATAAAAAAATATAAAAATGACAGGCTTTTTAACCAATAAAAAAAGTTAGAATCTAACTCAACTGTCTTATCAAAATAGTTGCGAAGTAACATTTTTTAAAATGCTAGCTTTTAACTTCTAAATTTTTATATTTTCTTTCATTTTAATTCTCAACACATTTATTCAAATTTCTTATTATTTTTTAAATGAATAATGATTTTATTATTTTTCTATCGTTTTACATTTTACAACTACATCAATAACTAATTTTATCAAACACTTACAATTTAGTAAACTAACTTTTCAACTTTGCTTTTGGTTATGTTCGTCAAGACATTTTAACTAACTTCTAACAGAAAAACTTGTTTGCTTGTTCGGTAAAAAAGTTTTTTTAGTAGCTTCTAGTGTTTTTTAAAATGCTATTTGGAACAGTATTTTTTTAAAATAGCATTTCAACAAATGCTACCTTCTAGCTTTTTATATTTTTTAATTTTTATCCTCAATAAATTTATTCAATTTCTTGGTAACCTTTTTAAAATAAATTATTATTTTATTATTTTTCTTTCAATTTACACTTTTCAGTTATTTCAACAGTTAATTTTATTGAATATTTATAATATAGTAAGCTAATTTTTCAGCTACCTATTAACTTTCCAACTTTCAACTAATTTTTCAGCTAGTTTTACCGAAATAGCTTTCAGCGACCAACTAGTTTTCTAACTTTCAGTTATCTTTTTAGCTTTTGGTTAGTTTTTCACCTAATTTTGTCAAACATACTATGTTCGACAATATATTTCAGCTAGCTTTTAACTTTTTTTATTAGCTGAAAAATTTATTTGACTGTTTGGTAAACAAACATTTTTAGTAGCTTCTAGCTTTTTTTAAAAATATTAGCTTCTAACCTTTTTTATATTTTCTTTCATTTTTATCTTCATTATATTTATCTAATTTTCTAGTTATTCTTTTTAAATAAGTCATGATTTTATTATTTTTCTATCATTTTACCCTTTTCAATTATTTCAACAACTAATTTTATCAAATATTTATAATTTAATAAGTTAATTTTCGAAGTAAACAGCGTAAAGCGTTTGGTCAAATGGTACTTTTCTTCGTTATGAAATTAAGAAGCTAGTCAAAGACTCCGGCTACTGCTGCTACCTATAAAAAACAAAATTTGTTAATTTACATATTTTTATTTTATTATTATTAGTGTATTAAGATTTATATTATTCATATATTTTAAGACTCTATTTAAATATAACTTACCAACACATTTTATAAAAAAATAAGTATATGTATATTAACAAATTTTACCAGCATTTGTCATATATAATGGGTATATTTGTTATGGAAAATAATTTTATTTAAATTTAGTAAAATTATTATAAATAATAAATTTATTATTATTATTTATATGATATTAAATATTTAAAGTTAAAGATATTAGTTAATTAAAAAAGGAATATAAATTTTATAAATTTATGATACTATCTTCAATTTTTACGAATTAAAAAAATTCAATATCACTTATTAAAATGAAATAATTAATTTCTACAACAATTGAGTAATGACCGTGTACTTCGAGTATTTAAACTTTAAAGAGTACCATATTATACATTTGTTTTTTTTTTACGATGATTTAAAGTATAATTTAAAAATCTTAATCCATACACTCCGATTATTACGTACCCTTTTTCTCTTTTATTTACTGCTAAAGATTACCATATTATGCATATGTTTTCCTTTACGATTAATTAAAGTATAATATAAAATATCTTCATCTGACCCAATTAAAGCAGAGAATCCACTCACCTAAATTATTATTATTTCGACGCGGCTCTTTAAGCTTAATACCTTGGAAATATATAATTCAATTTACATTGCTATATATTTCCCAAAGTCATAATAAAATGGAGTATTAGTTATTTCTCAAATTAATTAATTAATTATAGACAAGTTAACTCTCAATTTAGTAATCCACCAATTTTTTTAGGAGTAGAAATTCAAAGTTATATAAGCATTTTTATAAGTTTTAGAACGTTATAATTATTAATTAGATTATATTTTGAAGATTTTATCGTTTACCAAATTAGTATTTAAAAAATTAATATATTAAAATTGATGGAAAAATAATTGTCTAATTTAGTTACACATTAAATACTGAAAAGAAAATTCTAAAATTTCATCATGTCATTGGTCTTTATGGAGTATTAAAGTGATTTAATAAAAAAAACTAAATTGATGATGACAAAAAGAATCTTTATAAATTTCTTACATGTGATTATGAATTGCTTAAATTGGAAAAAGTTAGTTATATAACTAATTATTGTTTATGAATTGCTTAATTTGTATTAAATATAGGAGATAGAAAAAAAGAAAATTTATGAGTTAATTAACTTATTAATAGAAACTTTCATTGGAGAAAGAAACTATGTTTCGTAGAATATTTCAATTAATTTTTATCTTTTTTATTAACTAAAAAGCTTATTTGACTGTCTAGTAAAAGAGTTTCTTTAGTAGTTTCTAGTGTTTTTTTAAATTATACTTGAAGTAACATTTTTCAAAATGTTACCTTTTAGTTTTTGTCTTTTTACATTATCTTTTATTTTTATGCTCAATATATTTATCCATTTTCTTAATCATCTTTTTAAAATAAATCATGATTTTATTATTTTATTATTTTACACTTTTTAGTAATTTCAACAACTAGTTTTATAAATATTTATAATTTAATAAGTTAATTTTTCAACTTTCAACTACATTTTCCAACTTTTAACTACCAGTTAGTTTTTCAACTTTCAGTTAGTTTATTAGCTTCTAACTAATTTTTCCAAACATAGCCAAAATTAAATTGAGTTACTTTAAGATTGAACTGACATAAATTGGATTGTTTATATGAAGACCATTGTTACATAAAAATAAGACTCGCACAAGGGCAATTATATTCTACGCAATAATAACAGTGGACCTAAGTCCAAATATCGAATCTAGAGGACCAATCACATTCCCAAATAATAAATTTAGTAAATAACTAGCCAATTTGAGTTTTATCTGTTGGATTTAGGGGAAGCTGGAAGAAGATTGAAGCAATGATGGCTTGAAGTTTTAGCTTATTACATGCCCAATCAATTTGAAAGCATTTGTAATTTGTCTAAGTGGTTCAAGAGTATTGTCTTGTGATCTTTCATTGCATTTGCATTCTCATCATCATGCATACATATTTTTGATTGAAGTACTAAAGTTGTTCAAATGATTTTACAAGAATCCAAGTTTTCATGGCTAAGTCTTTGAAAAATGAAAACTTACTGCTTTAATTGATTGCACAGTGTTTTAATCGATTAAAGACCTTTGTTCAAAACCTGGAAAAGCCTTGAAGAACAGATTAATCGATTACAGGCTTCTTGTAATCGATTACACAGTGCAATATGAAAATCATGCATCACTGCTTTAATCGATTATCTTGTTATGTAATAGATTATCATAGTTCGTTAGTCATGATGCATTACTGGTATAATCGATTACCATTATTAGTAATCGATTACACAGGATATTTCATATTTTGAGCTTTACTGGTTTAATCGATTACCAGTCTTATGTAATCGATTATTATTCATTGTTTCACATACATATAGATTGCTTTAATCGATTACATTACGTATTAATCGATTATATTGTTCATGAAAACATTTCCAGGAAGCTCAAGAACATATTAATCGATTATATGGTATTTTAATCAACTACATATGGTAAAATAATTGATTACACTATCGTTTTAATCGATTATGGTCAGTTAAATCAATTTTATATAAAGCTTTGTGAGTCTGCTCTTTATAAATAGACCTTGTACGAATTATTCTGAGCATATGTATGACTTACCCAAAAGATACTAAGCTTTCTAAAGTGTCCAAAATACTGATTTGTTCTGAGTGTGATACACATCTTATGAGATCAAGATTTATGAGTTTTTGAAAAGATGTGTTAAAGAAAAGAAGGTTTCTCAAGAGTTTTGATTCTGTGCTTTGAATTTCATTCAACTTGATTGATTGGTAATTGCATTCTTTCATTCATACATTAAAGGATCACAGGTTGTATTTCTCTTGAATCTTTAGAATTTTTCTGTGTATTAAAATTCTGTTGTGATATATCAAATTGGTTCTTTTCAAGCATTCTAGAGTAGGGTTCTCTAGGTTTGAAGATCTGAGTAGGGTTCTTAGGATCTTTGTGATTTGTATTCTAATAGAGTTTTAGAATTCAGTTTCTTTATCTAGGTTTGATAAAGATAGTCACTTGGAAATTGCTTGTAAAAGATATTTTGATATAGTAAAAACTCTAACCTAGTGTTGGTTGGAAGAAACTGGATGTAGCCTCCAAGTTTGTGAGGTGAACCAGTATAAATTGCTGAGTCTTTTGTTCTAATTCTGTGTATATCTCATTGCTTGTTTTTGGGTAATAAAGATATTATTAGCAAAGAAAATATTTCTTTTATTGCTTGCATACCAAGGTTGTTCAAGATTGAAAGAAAGGTTCTGGTTTTTTTTCAAAAGGTGTTTAAGTGATACGATCCAGATTTTGAATTCCGCAAATTGTTTACAAAATTTTTTAAATATCTGTTTTAAACCAATTCACTCCCCCCCCCCCCCTCTTGGTTTATTTGTAGTGTGTTCATTGTATTTTCAATTAGTATCAGAGCTGGTTCTTGAAAGTTATTCAAGATCACTTTCTTTTCAAAGAAAATGAATACTACTCAAATAACTTTTAGAAATGGAGCTTCTCTCAATCGTCCACCAATGTTTGAGGGTGAGCATTTTAGTTTTTGAAAAAATTGAATGCAAATTTTCATTCAATCAAATGATCCCGGTGCATAGAATGCCATTGAAAAAGGTCCTTTGGTTCCAATGAAAACTGTTGATAATAAATTGATTCCCAAAGAATGGGATGAAATGACAAATGCTGAAAAAAGAGTTGTGCAATATGATTTTAAAGCTAAAAACATGATTACATCTGCTCTTTTTTCTGACGAATTTTTTAGAACTGTGAGATGCAGAAGCGTAAAAGAAATGTGGAAAATGTTAGAAGTAACTCATGAAGGAACAGATGAATTAAGGAGATCAAGGAAGCATGCCTTGATTCATGAGTATGAAATGTTCAAGATGAGCAATACTAAAAACAGATCTCAGCTGCAAACAAGGTTCACTCACATTGTCAACCATCTTCTTGGTCTTGGAAAGACCTTTGATGCTGAAGAATTAAACATCAAAATCTTGAAGTGTCTCACAAGACCTTGGCAACCAAAGGTGACAACAATCAAAGAATCAAAAGGTCTATCCAAAATGTCCATGGTTGCACTTTTTGGTAAGCTTCTTGAGTATGAACTTGAAATGTCACAACTAACCAATGCAGAAGATGAAGATAAGAAACATAAAAGTATAGCCTTGAAAGCTGCATCATCAAAGGAGGAAAAGGTAGAAGACTCAAGTGATGAAGATGAAGATGACAACATGAATCTAATTATCAAAAAGTTCAGCAAATTCTTGAAAAGAAACAAGAACAAAAAGTTCACAAAGTTCAATAACAACAACAACAACAACAACAACAACAACAAAAAGAGCGACAACAACTTCACTTGCTTTGAATGTGGTAAGTCTGGCCACATTAATCTGAATGTTCTATCTTTTTGAAAAAACAACAAGGTGAAAAGAAGACAAAGAAAGAAGGAAAGCCTAAGAGAGCCTACATAGCTTGGGAAGACAATAAGTCCACAACTTCTGAATCATCAAGTGAGAATGTAGAAGCAAATGTATGCCTCACTTCAACTTTAAGTGATGATGAAGAATTCTCTAGTGCTGAAACAGAGATAAATTCTGAATTTGATCAAGTTGTTGATGTTTTCCATGAAATGCATGAAGAGACTAAAAAGCTTGCAAAATCCAATAATAGGCTAAAAGGAAGTCTTAGATGGCATGTCACAAAACTTGCAGAAATGCAAATTAAAATTTGTATCTTGAAAGAAGAAAATGAAAAACTTGTTTCAAGCTACAAAATGAATGGATGAGTATGTGCTTATTCTTCATTAAATGCTAACAAATACAAAGCTTTGCAAGAAGAGTTTGATGAGTTCAAAAAGAGTCAAGGTGAAAAATATATGATAGTGCTTTCAGAAAATAATTACTTGGTTGATCTTTTGAAAAGGCTTTATAAAGGAAAATGCAATTTAGCTTAAATGCTAAGTGTGCAAAAATATGCTGGAGATACTTCTGAATTGGGTTACAAACATGGATCAAAATCTTTTGGAAAAACCAAGTTTGTGCCTCCAAAACAAAAATATCAAAAAGCTATTTCCAAAACAAAGCTTAATCACATGACTCATTTTGAAAAAGCATCAAGAGCTATAACTTGTAACTATTGTATAAAGAAAGGTCACACATCTAATATATGCTATGCTAGGAGATTCTATGTGCCAAATGAAGAATGCATTTGGGTGCCAAAGAAAAGGAAAATAGCTGACCCCTATGGACCCAACTTCAATTGGGTACCTTCCTTTGTAAATTGATTTGAATTTTGCAAGTGTGTCTAATAGCAAGATCATCATTATGGTATCTTGACAGTGGCTGCTCTAGACACATGACAGGTGACATATCCATGCTTACAAATGTCATACTAAAAGATGGAGGATTTGTCACTTATGGTGATAATAACAAAGGGAAGATAGTTAGAGAAGGAGACATAGGAGACAACCTCAAAACTATGATCAGAAATGTTCTATATGTTGAAGGCTTGAAACCTAATCTCATAAGCATAAGCCAACTATGTGACAAAGGGCAATAACAATTATTGTTTGATTTGTGACAGTCAAAGTGGTGAGGTTATCCATGTTGGTAAGAGAAAGGGTAACATTTATGTTCTGTCCATTGATCATGCATTCATTCATAAGACTAGCTGCCTTGTAAGTAAAACTGATGAAACTTGGTTATGGCATAGAAGGGCTAATCATATAAATATGCATCATATGAACAAGCTTGTAAGAAAGGATTTGGTTATAGACTTGCCTAAGCTTAAGTTTGAGAAGGATAAAATATGTGAAGCTTGTCAAAGAGAGAAACAAACAAAGAATTCTTTTCAAAGTAAAAATGTTATTTCTACTTCTAGACCTCTTGAGTTGCTTCATATGGATTTATTTGGTCCTTCAAGAACCATGAGCTTGGGGGGTAATTTCTATGGGTTTGTTATTGTAGATGATTACTCAAGATACACATGGACTTTATTCATAAGATCC
>CM023955.1:35140354-35153503 GCA_013407115.1 Glycine latifolia
TTAAGCTTAAGTTTGAGAAGGATAAAATATGTGAAGCTTGTCAAAGAGAGAAACAAACAAAGAATTCTTTTCAAAGTAAAAATGTTATTTCTACTTCTAGACCTCTTGAGTTGCTTCATATGGATTTATTTGGTCCTTCAAGAACCATGAGCTTGGGGGGTAATTTCTATGGGTTTGTTATTGTAGATGATTACTCAAGATACACATGGACTTTATTCATAAGATCCAAGAGTGATGCATTCACAGCATTTAGAAAGTTAGCCAAGATCATTCAAAATGAAAAAGCTTGCAATATTGTTTCAATTAGAAGTGATCATGGTGGAGAATTTCAAAATGAATACTTGAAAATTTTTGTGAAGAATTTGGAATTAATCACAATTTCAGCACAAGGAACACCCCAACAAAATGGTGTTGTGGAGAGGAAAAACAGATCACTAGAGGAAAGTGTAAGAACACTTCTAAATGAAACAAACTTGGCTAAGCACTTTTGGACTAATGCTGTAAGTACGGTTTGTTATACTTTGAATAGGATTCTCATAAGGCCTATTTTGAAGAAAATCCTTTATGAACTATACAAAGGAAGGAAACCAAACATATCTCCTTTTAGAGCATTTGGCTGTAAGTGTTTTGTGTTAAACAATGATAAAAATTCTCTTGGCAAATTTGATTCTAAAGCTGATGAAGCAATTTTTCTTGGTTACTCTTTGCAAAGTAAAGCTTATAGGATCTTTAATAAAAGAACATTGTGTGTTGAGGAATCTGTCCATGTCATATGTGATGAGTCTAACCCCTCCAAGGAGGATTTGGAGTGTGATGTTGATGCAGAACAAATGGAACAATTTCTGCAACTCAATGATCTAAATGGAAAAGAAAATGTTGAACCAAATGTGGAAGTGGAACAGTCAACTCCTTTACAAAAGAACAAGGATTGGAGAACAACTAAAGATCTTTCCCTTGACAACATAATTGGGGAAGTATCCAAGGGAGTTTCTACTAGATCCTCTTTAAGAAATATTTGTTGTAATATGGCTTATGTTTCACAGATTGAACCAAAAAGCATTAATCAAGCTTTGCTAGATGAAATTGGTTAATTGCTATGCATGATGAGTTGAATCAATTTAAAAGAAATGAAGTTTGGGAGTTAGTCCCTAGACCTTCTACTCATAAACCTATTGGCACTAAATGGGTTTTCCGAAATAAGCTAGATGAAAGTGGTATCATAGTAAGGAACAAGGCTAGATTGGTTGCTAAAGGATACAACCAAGAGGAAGACATAGACTATGATGAAACTTATGCTCTAGTTGCTAGATTAGAAGTCATTAGGTTGTTACTTGCATATGCTTGCTTGATGAACTTTAAATTGTTTCAAATGGATGTTAAAAGTGCATTTTTAAATAGCTACATTGAGGAAGAAATATATGTAGACCAACCTCCTGGATTTATTGATTATAAACATCCTAACCATGTTTTAAAATTAAGAAAAGCTTTATATGGTTTGAAACAAGCACCAAGATCTTGGTATGAAAGATTGAGTAAATTTATGCTTGACTAATCTTTCACAAGAGGTGAAGTTGACAAAACCTTGTTCATCAAGAAAAGAGGAAATGATATCTTGTTGGTTCAAATCTATGTGGATGACATTATATTTGGTTCAACTAATCAATCTATGTGCAGATAATTTTCTGTCTCAATGCAGAGTGAGTTTGAAATGTCAATGATGGGGGAGCTTACATTCTTTCTAGAACTACAAGTCAAGCAATTGAAGAATGGAACTTTCCTTAGTCAAGCTAAATATTGTCTGGAAATGATAAAGAAGTTTGAAATGGAAAATAACAAGGATGCTGCAACACCAATGACAACATCTACCTATCTTGATTCAGATGACAAAGGACAAGGTGTTGATGAGTCCAAATACAGGGGAGTGATTGGATCTTTGTTATACTTAACTACAAGTAGACCTGATATTATGTTAAGTGTATGCTTGTGTGCTAGATACCAAGCAAATCCCAAA
The DNA here is from genome assembly GCA_013407115.1 of Glycine latifolia. Lineage (NCBI taxonomy): Eukaryota > Viridiplantae > Streptophyta > Magnoliopsida > Fabales > Fabaceae > Glycine > Glycine latifolia. The sequence goes on from CM023955.1 coordinate 35,142,366, forward strand.
GAGTCTCATCTAACTGCAGTCAAGAGGATCCTCAAATATCTCAAGTCTACACCAAGAGTAGGACTTTGGTATCCAAAAGGTACATCTATTAGTTTAATTGGATATTCTGATTCTGATTTTGCAGGGTGCAAATTGGATAGGAAGAGTACTAGTGGCACATGCCACTTGTTGGGTAGCTCTTTGATTTCTTGGCACTGTAAGAAGCAATCATGTGTTGCCTTATCCACTGCTGAAGCTGAATACATTTCTGCTAGAAGCTACTATGCACAAAGTCTTTGGTTGAAGCAACAACTTCAAGACTTTGGTGTTGAGATACAGGAGATACCATTGTTGTGTGATAACAATAGTGCCATCAGCATATCCAAAAATCCGATTATGCATTCAAGGACCAAACACATTGAGATAAGACATCACTTTATCAAAGACCATATCCAAAAGGCTGATTTTGACTTCAGGATATCAAGTTTAATTCTCCTATCATTCATCCCTCAAAAGCAATTAAAAGTTAGACAAATGGACAATTGATATTTGGCATGCTCAAAGCCAAAAAAGGGGAGATATTATTAGCAAAGAAAAAATTTCTGCCATTGCTCAAAGCCTCTTGGTTTATTTGTAGTGTGTTCATTGTATTTTCATTATCAAATGAAAGAAGATTTTTTTTATCAATTTACTCTTTAACATAATGAAGAAAGTAAGTAGAAGAATTTAGTGAGAAAACAATTATAATGAAAAGTCTAGGATTATGAGTTCGTACATATTTATTTTCCCCCAATTTAATTCCAGTAAACTCCCAATTACATCAATTACCATTAATATTCCTCTAATTCAGTTACTAGCCTTTGATCTAGGTCTAATAACACTCCTTGGCCTAAATTCATATTCAATTAATCATAGATATATTGACTTAGGTTAAGGGATGAAGTTCTCAATTAACAGGGATGATCAACAACTAAGTTAATCCACTAGAAATTGTCCAACCAGTTTTGTCATGCAAGTTGATACAAAATAATCTCTTTCTAGATCAACTAATCACATACAAATGATCATTACTATGTAGTTAATTAGGTTTTAGACTAATCAGATCCAAATTAAAATAAAGAATACGAAAAGAGATTTAATGGAATAACATCGAGGTCTTTATTGAAATCAAAGATGGTACATGGGTATAACTACATCATAATCCTAGACCAAAAAGGTCTAGCCACTCATGGTCATGATAAAGCTAGAAATCCTATAAGAGAACATGAAAACAACAAAAGAGGAAGAAACTTTACAAGAAACGACCCTATTGTGATCTCCACCCTCCTCCATAGTCACAAAGGTTCTCATAGTGCTCTTCTCCCTTGGAAAGCTCTAAAAACATGCTCAAAGTAAAAATATAAGGTTTTATCTTCAAAACTCGCTATTTAATGGCCCAACTTAAGTGACTGACATTGTTGATTAACCATGGTCGTGGATATTGATTCCTTCACAATTTGACTGATAAAAAAGGACAGTCATGGAACCATATACAGGACCGTGATTAGAAATTTGACACTAATCTTCAAAAACTCAATTTTCTCCTTGTGGTCGTGGTTAATTCTTATAGCCATGGATTTTGTATCCATGATCATGCTTCTTCAAACAGTGTCAAAAAGACTTTTCAAATTGCACAAACTAGTCTCTTTTTCAATTAGGTTCACTTGAGTGCCTGTCTAATACAAACTAACACTATTCCATGAGTTTTGTTAATCAAAATGTCAAAATGAATGAATATGACATGAAAACTCACATAGGAAACACAATAAAACTTGGGTATACAAACCATTGGAGATGCTATAAGGTGGTGGCCAAATTTTTGAAAATGACTAATATTATGATAATTATTTTGGAGGGTTAAATTGAAAGTTTTCTCTTTATTTTATTATAGTGGAATAATATTTGTATTTTCTTTATAACGACCCTCCGTCGTTACATGGAACTAGGGTCTAACTTAATCGAAAAACTTTATTTTATTCATTTAAAAATCTTCAATTAATTAATTTAAGAAAATATTTATAAGCTTTTCGCGTCTCAAAGGCAAAAGGCTTAAATGCAGATCATGAAAATAAAATATCACATGATATATATACAACATCATAGTAACTCAAATCTTCCCAGAGCACACATATAAACATAAACCACACTATAAGGATAAACTACATAAATTCTGAGCAGATCAACACCATACATAACTTCAAAGAGGGAACAAAAAAGGATAATATGCTTTCACATCTAGGTACACATATCCATGAAGTCTCCAAGGACACAGGACCATCTCTTATCAATCTGCTCCGCACACACGTCAGATAAGGGATCATCACAGGCACGAACCAACATGCAACAACTCAAGGGTAAACTTATAATAAAACAAGCATACTAAAATAGTATACAACTTAACAGTTAAAGCATAGACAAGCACCATCATATACATTTAGAATGTAATATTTGAAAATCATAATTAAGGCATAAATATTAGAAATTCATATAATAGAGCAACTTATAATAATCCACAATCCCTCAACTATCACATAAAGATTCAATCATCATACATCATTATCATCATCAATCAATCATCATAACCATGTACACCAATCATTAACACTAACAACGACCCTATTCCGTGGAGATTTCACATTTTGAGCGATTAATCCAACTACATCCCTTATCATAATCCCACCATGACCATTGAGGGAGACTTGAATTAACCCTATGGAGAAAGTGTGATTTTGTTGAAAATGGATAAGCATGGATAATGACTTACCTCAGCAAGGCTTGCAAAGACCTTAACCTATCTAGAAGTTCGCCTACCCATCCATTCTATAGGCCCTTTCATCGTTGGCCACCATCGATAACCTCCAACACTAGGTTGAGGATCTTCTTAGCATACTACATTTGCATAAACATTTTAAAGTCATTTGAATCATAAAAAAAAAATAAGAAAAGGAAGAGTTTTGAGAGAATTTTCAAAATAACCAGATTCTAACCAAAGCAGTCGAACAATCCCTCGCAGGGCCAAAATGGCCATGGATTTGAATGCTCTATTTTGTCGCACTGTGGCTTAGTAAAAAACAATTATGGCTAGGCCGAAATCCCTTAGAGAGAAATCTCCTTTCTGTCACACTTTCACCCAATTGAACTAAACTTTGGTTGGGTCGAAATGAATAAGGGTTGTGAATTTGCAAGTTCCATGGCCATTAATTGCATACTCACTCATCCCAACCTTGTGAAAAGACTCACCCAAGCTCATAAACATCAATGAACATGAAAAACATTATCATTCCAAGCATTAAACATAGAACCAAAGCATTTATCAAACCAAATTAAAGCTTCCTTTACCTATGGATCTCCAAGCGTAGGTTCTTGAGAAGAGGAGAGAAAGAGGAAACCTCAAATTCAGCAACACTACCTCACCATACCCACAAAAACATAGAATATCACCCAATAAATTTATATTTTTCAACAACATAAAATGATTTAATTATTTTTACAATTCAATTAAAAAAGCATAATCATATAATTAAGAAAAATCCAGTGTTACATTCTTCTTTATTTATATTATGACTTTAGTTTGCATTTAGTATGTGGAATATTTTTTTTATATGGGTGGAATGATTTTTTTAAACATTACCAAATGTGTTTGATTGGTTAAAATTATATTTTAGGGTAATAATTATTTACACTCTTAACTAATATATATATATATATATATATATATATATATATATATATATATATATATATTCCTGTTTCACTTGTATTTGCCTTTGCTGCTTTCAAGAGTATCATGTTAATATACAAAAATGAAAGAGATGCACGTAAAATTTTAAAAATAAAAGTATTTATTTGTAAAAAATATACAATATATAAATCAAGAGAAGCAAATTACTGTTAAAAAAGCCAATGTAATTGTATAGTACAAAATGGTGAAATTACACGTGACCATTACTATGTGATCATTGTACACGTATCCACCCTTCGTGTCAACCTTGCTACAATAATGGTGCATATTTTTGCCTTCAGTGTCAATCCTGCTATAGTAACAATGCACTTGTCCGCCCTCCTTGTCAGCTATGCTATAAGAGCGCGAACGTCAACCCTTAACAACCGGGTCTCCCTAGTCAATAGTAGCTTATCTGTTACGCTTATTCAAATAAGTGTAACCACTTTATCTCCTAGAATATTTCCAACTATATCCAAGGGATTATCTACAAGTTGTTACTTATCTACAAGTAACAACATATCTACAAGGTACACATTATCTCTTATTCAAATTATATAATTGCCTATTGTTATCTATTTACATTATCAACAGATTAATTATCAAACAGAGGCCCAAGGCCCATGCTCTACGCTATAAATACAGGTTCTCTCTAAACCTTTACTAAGGCTCATTCACACTACAAATTCACCTACAGTGAACATACTCTGAGACCACCTCGGAGACTTTTATACACTCAGTTATTCTTCCATAATTGAGCGTCAGAGTCATTTCCTTGGTTTTGCAAGTCCCCATCCTTAACAAGGTCGACTCCTCGTTTATCGTGTAAAGTCTGGAACCGAACCAACCTGGACCATTTCCAACTCCGTATGTGGCATTTCCAGATTTTGGTAAGAACAATAATTATCCATTTATCCCTAATATTGTAATCATACAATGCAAAAGCCTCACTATTGTTACGCTCGTTTTGTTTTCCTTACTTACAAATATTATATTGGAAACTTTTATAAAATATCCTAGTCATCACTGGAAAAAAAAACTAACACTTACGAATTATAAAGAAATTGGTGCAACTTAAAAAATAATATTTTGATATCAAAATATAAAATGATTGTATACCGAATATGTACTTGGCAGGATCAATAACCCCTATTCAGCAAGGTCAACAACCCGTATCTAGTCCCGTCGAAAACCTATTCAGCACAAGAAAATCCTAACCACCCCACAGACACAATTATTAAATCCCGTAATGAAGTAAGACCATTTCATTAAGGAAAAGAAGAGGTTTAAGGCACCTAACCCTTGTTAGTCAAATATTACCTAGATGTTAATTCTTACATTGAGGGCCACAGTCCAAGGCCTATGAATGTTTGTATAAAAAGGGGATAATCTCGCAAGTAAAGACATTGTTCAATTCTAAAGTATCACATAATTTATTGACTATCCGTACATATTGCTCTCAGCCGAATCCGGACTAAAGCATCAAAGTGTCTTTTGCAAGTAGCCCCCCTTTCGGCTACCCCGTTCAAATCAAGAAGGAGAAAAAGACAAGCATGAAGACCCCTTGACAAAAGAAAAACTATTCGGTCAACATTTGACAAAAACAGGCTGTAGCGATTGAGACTATCAAGTGTCAAGTATGGCAACATAATATATTGTGATCCTTCAATATTGTTTGCAGTGCTGCAACATTTTTTTTATAAGGGTGTACGTGGATTAGTTTGGATTGGGTTTGGCTAAGCCCTTAACCTTATCCAATCAGATTTGAACAGGTTGGTTTGGATCGATTTTCCAAAAAAAAAAAAATGAAACCCGACCCAAACCAACCTGATTGTAAACGATTTGGGTTTAGTTGGATCAAAGGGTCAAAATATTTAAATTTGTCTATTCTTTTTTAAAATGCAATATTTTTTATAAGCTAAATTTTTTATTAAATAAAATACTATAATACATTACTTATAATTGTTACGTGTAGTCAAATAGTAAAAAACATATCACGGGAGGAATCACATTGTTGTCAATTTGTCATCATCATTACATAAACTAACATACTATGTTAAATATGATTTAAAAATTAAAATATAATAAATAAGCACCACACCCACAAAGCCTGAAAACTCATAAACTAAAACTGTTACATCATAGTTTAAGAATTTCAATATTATCAAATAATCAAATGAGCAATGCAACTAAAATTTTAACTAAAACTAAAATAGTTTGAAACAAATTAAAAAGAAAAATAGATGTTCTACAACCATCTTTGTTGTAACAAATTTGAACCAATTACTTATATATATATATATATATATATATATATATATTAATAATAATAATAATTTAATACAAGTTAACAAGCCAATGAGTCGGTTAGGGATATGGCTATTAAAACCTGTGACTCAACCCAAAACTCAACGGGTTTAATTGGTTCGGTTTAGGTCTGATTCAAACACAAAAATTATCCAGTCAAAACTGTTTTGATTGGTTTGGGTCAATTCATATTCATGGTTGACCCGTACATGTGAATACTCCTAAATTTGTAGTCAATGATACCAACAAAAATTATTGTCAAAAGTTAAAAACCGTGGATAAAAATATAAACAATATGTTTATGATTTTTTTAATTATATTTCAGGTATTCTTTTCTTTTTATTACCAATAATTTAATATTTAATGGTCTATTGAACAAATAATAAGTAAATAATATTATTTTATTTTTTCTCATAAAAAATATTTTTTTAACTTTTAGTGTAATATATCAAGCGATATTAAACAAAAAGAAAAACTCAAATTTAATGTCATAATTCATGACTCATCATATATATTATATTCAAATTTAACATGAAAGTTATTAGATTAAGTTGGATTTATTGTTATAGCTTGATTTAGCGTTAGCTATAAAGTTATTTTTTTGTCGTATGTATTATGAAGCATTAGACTTTAGGAATCTATTATTTAAAACTTTTCTTAGAGCGGGTTTGATATTGTTCTATCTGTCATCAAGTCTTCTGTAATCAAAGACATGGGATGATGTTTGATTCCTAAAAATTATGATTTTAATAATAACAAATGATTTGAATTTTATATGGACTAATGAATTTTATTGAGCTTTACATGAAACATATCATTCAATATACACAAAAGTTTGGTAATGAAAACATAACCTAACCTCCATATACGTATGCCTCTCTAAACGTCCAATCACAAAGAAATTATTTTATAAATGGGTCATCCATATATACTAGAAGGCCAAGCTTTGATGTCATTTGAAGTATCTCCATATATATATGGACCTATTATAAACAAGACTCCTATAAATTTTGGAAGAGATAAAAATCCAACATATAATATTTCTCTCTCTTTGGATGCCAATGTTTCATCTTGAATACTAAGGATAATCTTGGTAAATTTGATTCTAAGTGTGATAGTGGAATGTTGTTTGGATACTCTGAAACTTCAATGACATGCAAAATTTATGACTCTAGAACCTTAGTTGTAGAGGAAACAATCGATGTAAAGTTTAATGACATAAAAATTGATAAGAAATTATCAGAGATGAATCATTTACAGATCGCAGATTGGATGGTGGTCTAAACTCAAAAGACAAGGATAAGTCCAATAATGAGAAATAAGTAGAAGAGTCCAAGATACCCCTGGATGGTCCAATAGAATAACAAAGAGAACCAATTGGACATAACTGTCAAATGAAGAAGCACCATCTAGACAACCAAATAATTGGGAGCACACAAGACCAAGTAAGAACAAGGCCATCATTTCAACAAGGCAACACTGCTCTCATCTTAAAAGTAGAACCAAAGATAGTGAATGATGCCTTGGAAGGTGAAAGATGGGTCAAAGCAATGCAAGAAGAATTTGACCAATTTCATAAGAATGATGTCTAAAAGCTTGTAGAAGTACTACCCCAAGGCAAAATTGTTGTAGGAGCAAAATGGATTTTTAGAAACAAGTTGGACGAAACATGTAAGGGTTTGAGAAACAAAATTAGGCATGTAGCAAAATGTTATTCCCAACAAAAAGATATAAATTATATTAAAACTTATGCACCAATTGCTAGACTTGATGCAATTTGCATTCTATTGTCATGTTTTGCTTATAGTGATGTGAAATTGTATCAACTGAATGTAAAAAGGAAGCCGGTGGTGCAACTACTCATATGTTGTCCATGCAATTTTTTAAAACTCAAAAGAAAAATGGTATAATAGTAAAAAAAAAAATACATATAAATAGTATACCAATAATATTTAAGAATACGTACTTACCAACAATGTCTAATACAATTGATAGATGAATGAGTTTTTTAAGTATGCTATCAGGGTTCAATTCCCTGGTCATTCATATGAAGAAGACTTTATTCGAATAGACTAACTTACTTTTGTGAGGCCAAAAAAATAATACAAATTAAAAAATTTATTTGAAATTTAGGGCATTTTAGAAACAAATTTGAAAATGAGGCACTCAAACAGGCCCAATTTGGGCGTGTCTTCGTCCGTCGCTAATTTCGTCTCTAATTTAGTCGCTAACACTTTCTTACATAATATTGGGGTTTTTTAAAAATCCATCGCTAATTCGGTCTCTAATTTAGTCGTTAACACTTTTTTACAGAATATTGTATTTTTTTAAAATGTGTTGCGACTACAATATTGTGTTTTTTTAACTTTTTTAAACTGAAATCGTTTAAAAATTTACAGTATAATTTTGGTAAATAAATATACCAAAAAAAATTACTTAATTTGGGCTAATTTTTTATTAACTTTGTTGTTTTTATAACTGAATTCCATAAAAATGGTATCTATTTTAATTTTACGAAACATAATTTTCATGAAAATAACTTGTGTCTAGATACACTTTTTGAGTTTTTGATTTTGGTTCAATATTTTTTTAAGATTTGAGTCAAAATTCAATTTAATCTGTTCAAATTGATTACTGTATATAATTAAATATGCATATAATTTTTAATTCACCCATGATTGTTTAAGTTGATGTTTTTATTTTTACATCTTAATGTCTGCATATAATTAAATATGCATATAATTTTTAACTATCCCAAATTAGGTGTACGATATGTCTTTCAAATGGTCATAGCCCAAATTAGGTGTACGATATGTCCTTCAAACAGTCATAACTTTTGATAGAAATGTCTGATGGAGGCGTACGATATGCAAAACGCTCGAAATTCAGAGAAGTAATTAAAAAATAAAAAATAACATTAAATTAACTAATTAAATAATTAAAAAGTAGACAAAAAGAAATTTTTTTAATGATTGAATCTTAAATCCTAATTTTGAAGCACTTAGAAATATTTTTCGGAAAAAATAATTGACCAAATCCCTTTCAGCCCAGACCTTCTCCTCTCAATTTCGAGCGTTTGGCCACCGGTTTCACCTCAATCGGACATTCCAGTCAAAAGTTATGACCGTTCGAAGTTTTATGTACATTGCGCCTCAAAATGTCACGTGTCACAAAATGACACATGTCACAACTAGGTGAAACACATCTAAATTGGGCGTGTTTGAGTGCCCCATTTTTCAAATTTATTTCCAAAATGCCCCAAATTTCAAATTAATTTACTAATTTGTATTATTTATTTTTTATGCCAGTTTTGTGATCTATACATTTCGAGAGTTAGTCCCATAACTTTCGATTGTGAAGATAACTTTCATAAAAAAATTTATTTACAAACACTTTAAATATCATTTGAAAATCAGCAGCTTGGGATATAATCAATGAACAATCAGTTTGAATATGTTGATCTCAGGCAAAAAAATTTAAATATAGTTAATTAAATAAAAAATTATGAAAATATTGTTGTTTTAAATCATTTTACGAATCTATAGCAGCGAGTCGCGCCCCACATAGGTGTGACAGGGGCTAAGTCGCGCCCCATCTAGGCGTGATTAGTCGCGCCTCATACAGGCGCGACTTCGTCCCTTACCCGTCCTCCCCAAGCGTGATTCAGTCATTTATCTTGTATTTAAATTGATATCCTCTTCACACTCTTCACAACTCTTCTTCATCATCTTTCTAGTCTTAGATATCTCAAAATTTGCTTATTTATGCTTTCTTTTGTGTTTTTTGGTTATATATATAAAATTGTGTACACATTCTAATTCTGTTCGTATTGTTCTATATTATAATGGTAGGAAAATTGAGGCCGATGTGGTGTTGTTTTCGAAGGTGAGAAAAGACCAACACGTATGAAGCGCAATTCAACTATTGATGAATTGCATTAGAAAATCTGTCAAAAATTAGTTCTCAAAGGTAATCAGTCTATCACTATGGTGACTGTAAGAATATGGTGCGATGATAAATATATTAGCATGCAAGTAGTGGATGACGAAGACGTAGAAATGGTAATAGGAGAATTATTCAACCAGTCAATGAAAGATTTCTTAGAGTTGTTTGTGGATATTGCTGAAGCAGAGGATGTCGCTTTACCAATGAGGTTAGTTGATTTCAATTATTCCCATAACGCATCACCATTTGCTACTCCAGTTGTTAATTTGTCTATGGAAGATGAAAATGAACCTACTTGGGTTATGGATGACGATGATGAAAATATCGCAATGGAAGATCGTCTTCTTGCCGAGAATGCTAGTGCTTCGGACAATGATGAGGATGATGGTCCAAGCGCAACTCAAATAGAAGTACATCACTCTTTTGTGGGGGAGTCTCAAATCCAACCACACAAGGATGCGGGGGAGTCTCAATTACCACAACAATCTGAAGGTGTGTTACTAAACAATAGTTATTTACATATATGTCTGGTTTTTGTTTATGTATTTTTTTTGTAATAAAAATGGGAAATTGCACATGTAGGTGAGGGTAATACTAGTTTTTGGGATGAAATCCCACATTACTCATACATTGATTGGGATCATCTGAGTGAACAAGATTGTGGCACTAGTTCTGGTTCAGTTGAGGGTCCATGGATATTAGGGAATAAGTTGTTTGTTAAACAGGAATTTGCATAAAAAAAAGAGGTGCAGATGACAATCAAGCAGAACCTCATGAAAGAGCATCAGGAAGTTGTCATGGTTGAAAGTACACCGACAAAGTTAAGCATAACATGTCGTGCGCATGACCAGAATTGTCCATGGAGGGTTAGGGTAATAAAACCAACGTACGGTGAAAGATGGATGGTTACCAAATGGGGTGGGTATCACAATTGCTTAAATGATCACATTTCTCAGGACCACAAACAACTTGATGCTGATGTTATTGTTTCACTCGTACTAGGTACGTTATTGGATGACATGATAATGATGAGAATTAATGATTTTATTATTATTATTATTATTAATGTTAACATGACATTTTTTATTATTAGGGATGATAAAGCATGATCCATCATGTTCAATTGGACTAGTCCAGGAGAGGATAA
>CM023955.1:35153603-35188372 GCA_013407115.1 Glycine latifolia
TGATGTTGATGTTATTGTTTCACTGGTACTAGGTACGTTATTGAATGGCATGATAATAATAACAATTAATGTTTAAATTTTTTTTTATTAATGTTGACATGACATTTTTATATATTAGGGATGATAAAGCATGATCCATCATGTTCAATTGGACTAGTCCAGGAGAGGATAACCCATTCCTATGGATACAAAGTTTCATATAGAAAGGCATGGTATGCAAAGCAGAAAGCAATGACAATTATCTACGGTGATTGAGAGGAATCATACACATTTTTGCCAAGATGGTGTGACTATATGCTTCACTTTTCACCAGGTTCTGTTTATCATCTTCAAACAAAAGATTATTATGTGGCTCATAGAATTGTTCATGGAAAACGCGTGTTTCACCGCATTTTTTGGACCTTCAGACAATGTTGCGAGGCTTTCAATTTTTGTAAACCGGTTATTCAAATTGATGACATTCATTTATATGGCAAGTACAAAGGAAAATTGTTGATTGCCACAGCTCAGGATGAAAATAATAAATGTTTGCCACTTGCATTTGCTATTGTTGAGGGTGAGACGTTGGAAGCTTGGTAATACTTTATGGATAACATCCACACTCATGTTACAAAGAAGATAAATATTTGTCTTATTTCTGATCGGCACCGAAACATATTATCTGCAGTTGAGAGGCACCGTGAGTGGCAGTCACCGCATGCTTATCATGTGTTTTGCCTTCGTCATATTGCCAGCAATTTTAATCAAAAGTTCAGAAATGAAAATTTGAAGAGAGTGGTTATGAATTTAGGTATGGTTAATAACTTCATCTTCCAAATTTGCATGTATTACTGAATTTTAATGTTATTTAATTTGTGTGCAGGTTATACTCCTTCTATTATTGATTTTGAGATAGCCTTGACACGTTTTCGTGAGGTGAGTCCTGAGGTTGCAAACTGGATTGATAACATCCCCAAGGAAAAGTGGATATGTGCATATGATGTAGAGGAACTTAGGTACATTCTTAATGATAACCTAGGTTATTAACTAATAATATTCTAAGCCAATAAACATGTTATAACTAATTAACTATATCGCTAAAATATGTTTCAAGTAACTATTTCTAATATAAGTCACTAACAATTTCCTAGATAAATAACAATTTTCTAAGACAATAATATAATATATTTCATGTAATTTAAAAAGCAGATATTTGAGCACTTACTTGACTAACAGAGTTTCACTGCGCAAAGCTTCAAATTCAAACAGAAAACTAGAAAGAAGTCAGAGCAAAGTGCTAAAGAGAGGCATAAGTTAAAAAGTGAAGTTAAATAGTGAATTTGAGGTTTAAATAAGGGGAGCAAGGTTGCGTCTAGGGGAACGTGACTCCCTGCAGGATTGACTGGTGGGGGCGTGACTGGTGTAGAGTCACGCCTGGCTGGGACGCGACTCAGCCCCATTTGCGCCTAGTGGGGGCATGATCTATTGCGTCCTACTGAAGCGCAACTCGTTGCTGTAAATTCGTAAATACATTTAAAACTACTATAAATTCGTAATTTTTTTTAAAATAATATTTAAATTTTTTTTTCGTTAATTTCATGCGATACACTATTTCTAGCTCGGAATCAATCAAAGTCCTCAATCATGTTTGCTGGCTATAAATATTATTGTTATTATTAATTTGGAAAACTAAAGACCCATATTGGCAGCTAGATTGTGTTCAAGATTTAGCAACTTTCACATAAATAGTTCAAAAGAAAAAGTCAAAGATACATTTGAGAGACAACTTTGATTGAGAATCTGCCAAAAAAGTTTATTAGTAGGTGACGAAGGTGAAAAGGTCATGGTTCTCCGACAAAGAGCATGACTGAAGAAATATGTATCGCAGAGGAACCTTCTTCTGATTTCTGAAGAGTAGACTATTCTTGTTCGGTTTTAATAATATTATTACTTTTTTTAAGAAAATCATAATTGTGTGTGGGTGCGGAGTTAGTGAAGATTCTTGTGTAAGAACAGAAATATTCACTAGCAAGATCTTTTTTATAACAAGAATGTGTAATACACTATAGGTTCCAACTATAATATAAAACTATTTAAATATTTTTATTTAACCTTTTAAATTTTTAGAATAATTAGTTCATGATATAACAAAGTTTTTATGAACTAATGATATTGAATTTAATGCCAATGATTATTCCGTTTTTCTAACAAAAAAAGCGTTAATTTTTCATATATAAGTGAATTTTTGCTTTGTTCATGCTTTGAAATTTAATTTGAATTCAAAGAATTTTGGACACATGATATATAATTAGATATGAAGGATTATAGATTGGTCAAAATATTTGAAGGACTTTCTAGAAATTCTTGGATCTCCCTGTACCTGTCGCAATCCTGTACGCCTACACAAAAAGGCAACAAAATAACTCTTTTATTGATAAAAGGAAAATGGTTGGACTTTATCGCCATTATCGAGATTTCTTTGCAAAAATCCAAACATTGTGTACGTAGTTTTGTCGACTAGAAAGAAGACAATCAAAAGGAAGGATTTTCAATTTTGAGTAACTAGTGTCCAGTATGGTACGTCATAGTAACTCAATTGTTTTTATTATTATTATTTTTACTTTTTAGAGTTGTTAAATGGGTTTTACTATTATATTATTTATATGTATTTTTTATAATTAATAACTTACTTTTCGAACTCAGTAATTCTAAAAATTTTATTAAATGAATCTCACAAGAACATTTTGAATGCTATCAATTTATGATATTCACTTTTAATATCTTATATTAATACAATTTAAGTACTCTCTAGAATGTCATGTCATATTTAAATAATTTATATAAGCATAAATTTGTTTCAATGGTTAAAAAGTTAAACAACTCATTTTTATACAATTTTTTATTTACACTTAATTTTGTTTCAAATTAAAATATTAGTTTATCGATTATAAGAGCGAATCTTATTAAATTTCCTCCTTGTTAAGAACTAGCAATAAACATGGCTTAAGAGATAAGAAAAAAGAGAGAGAGAAATAAAGAGATCAAAAAAGGAAAGAAAATAAAGTAAAGGAGAAGTGAATATATACTGGAATGATTCACAACTATATATACTACTTATTGTTGAGAATACGAAATGATAAAATATAGGGAAAAAATGAATGAGCCATGAGTAAATTAAATAAATGAATTTGATATTGTACTTAACTCAAAATATTAAGGAATTAGTTTTTTGAGTTTGTCTCACTTACATGTTCTTCAATTTGTCTATTCTTTTTCAATGTATTGTGGGACTTCACATTCACACTTTTACTCTAACAATCTTTTCTTTAAGTGTGAGCTTTTCCATACATTATTATGCTTCTCCTCAAGGAGAATCATTTTCTCATCCACAAGTGTTTAATGATAACCCTTAAAGCTTAGGCATGTCTCTCAATATGTTCTAAGGTTGGTTTGGTGGTAAAAGGAGAAGGAAGGAAGGGAAAACTCATGGAAATTCGATTCCCTCCACTAACAATTAACAAATTCCCTCCACTAACAATTAACAACTAACATTTGCTAATAACAAATATATTATTCATTATAATTGTCACCAACATGCATTTGATACTTGCATCACCATTAACTTATATCAATCCACACACATGCTTCCTAACCACCATATTACCAAGAATGCTTTCAATCTCCATATATGAATCTATTGTCCGGAAGACTTTTGATACAAGTAATCCACATGCTTGGATCCACCATCAATTTTCCATTATACTTGTCTCAACCGATCACCTGGTCGAACCATTCGGCTCTAATACCACTTTTTAGAATGCGAGGAGATAAATCAAAACATTGAGATATCTCCTCCAATGATCTATGAGTAAATCACACAAATGAATTTGGCATCAAAATGATCAATGATAAGATCACTTGTTATTGGACAAATAATAATATTTACAACAATTGGTTGTATAAACAAGAACAAAGATGAGCTTGAGTCTCTTCACCAAATCCTTTTAGATTAGAGTTTTTTGTATTGTTAATCATTTTTATTTTTCTTAATTAACCTTATTTTGAGGATGATAAATTTTACAAAACACAATGTTGTATAGTTATGTCATTTCATAATACAATAATAATTATGAAATATTAGAAAGATTGTATTTCAAGAAAAGATTGAATTCATACTTATTATCTCAATTAAAATTAGGAATAACGAAATTCAGGGTCCTTTGTCTACTTGACTACGAGGATTTCGTACATAATGAAGATGGTGGCCAGGGTGGGAGACTAAAAGAAGTCCCTCCCCATGGGAAAGTGTGTCAAGTGGTTAGATATATTACTTTTTAAATAGAGTGGCACAAATATTTCATGGCAACATGCCAAGAAAACTTAATAAGATGTATTTTTTAAAAAAATAATATGTTCCACATGGAAAGTAAAGTATCCAATCCCTTTGTGCATTCTTTTGAAGGCAACCTTGTAAAGGGAAAGGGAGGAGATAGATATACGCGACAGTACTGAGCAAGGTTCTGAAGGTGTCAAGTGCAATGCCGGAGCACACATTGGCGACACTGTGGAGAGTGTGTTATCTATTTTGGGATCACAAGGCACATAGGTGGTCACTCAGGCCAATAGGTTGTCCAAGATTTTGATGTTGATGTAGAGCAATTGTGTGACTTTGGGTATTGCCACACCCGCAACGTAAGTTTTTCACCGTGACTTGATGCGAAGAATATATTCATAGACATTGGGAAGCACAAAATCACACAAGAAAGTATAAAGAGCAAAAAGAGAGAGAAAACTTTACAAGAATTTAACCCCATTGTAATCTTTACATTCTTCCCCACTCAGAGAAAATTAAATTCTAAAATAAAACTAAAGATCTAAAAATAAAACAAATATATAGGTGTTCAGAAATCAACTTTCCACTGAGAATGTGGTCACTCACAAACGCACCCTTCTCTGTGTGTATAGGAATGAACACTCAAATAGATAAGTGAATGTGTTACCATAGGCTTGTACATCAACAAGTCACACCATGTAACACCCCGTGTGCACCCGGCGTATTAACATTATACAATATCAAAGGAACGCAGCATGCATGGAAATGAACAGTAAAGGAAGCATAAATCCAACATAATATACATACTTCTTACATATATGGTGAATTAATTGTCATATACAAGTGTTTCAGTCTCCAGCTATACAACTGCCTAGGCCTCAAAATACAGACAAAATGGACAAAATCTGAGCTCACAAGCTCAATCATCTAAGCCTAGGATGATCTTCACACTATCCCAGTGCAGGCCTCTTGCTTTGGGATCTCTCAGTGACCTCGGTTTCAGCTCCTGCAACATGAGCCCCAAACAGGGGTGAGATAATTATCTCAGTAAACTCAGGGTTCTCAGAGGTTTCCCTCTCCCTGGTTCACTTCCCAATATCACAACATATATACATACATATATATATATATATATATATATATATATATATATATATATATATAGATCACATAATCAAACAGAATTCTCATCAGATTAACAGCCTTCTCGGCTGACCAAAATTTGTTACATGCAAGTAACAACACAATACCAGCATCTAATCAACACACATTGCCTGAATAGGATCACCATTGAAGGGCACATCTATTCAAGATTCGCTCAACACATGCCCAGGTAGGATCATCTACTGAAAGGCACATCTACCCAGGACTTGCCGCCCAATACCTGAATAGGATCATCTACTTAAAGGCACATCTACTCAGGATTTACATGAACGCCTATGGATTATCCCAGGGGAGATCATCCACTTAAGGGCACATTCCCAAGGGGGTCCATAGTACCACATCCTACTGGCCAGTAAATTTCAAGCAATCACATCATAATCAGCTCAGAACAAAGTTCATGCAACCATACACTATACTAGTGTATTCAATATAATCATCATAATATAC
Source organism: Glycine latifolia (assembly GCA_013407115.1). Taxonomy (NCBI): domain Eukaryota; kingdom Viridiplantae; phylum Streptophyta; class Magnoliopsida; order Fabales; family Fabaceae; genus Glycine; species Glycine latifolia. The sequence continues at coordinate 35,159,527 of CM023955.1, forward strand.
ACTAACTCAGTGTACTCAAAATCAATACACCCCATATCAGGGTTTAGCTAGCATGCAGTTGCCAGCCATCATTAAACCATTTCATCAATAATCAGTACAATTCAGTACCATAACATCATAACACATTAGAATACAAGTCATATCAAGCAGTCACCCATATTGGGTGTAGTGAAACACAAGCAGGGAAACAATCACTAAAAACACTGAGCTTACCTGGTCGTAGCTCAGAATCAGTTCCCTTAGTCTCTGGGTGATCTCTACCAGCAGTATGCACGTCACGCCCTACAGTAGGCATGAATTAAACCATCAGAAACGGCATTCAACCGTTTATATGGAAGGAAACACCCTTCCACTCATAAACAATACATGTCTTCTAACTTAAGGTTTATCTTATCCCAACTTTTACCAGGCTATACATTGACCCTCAATGGTCTGCCTCAGCCTTAACTAAGGCCTCAGAGTCCCTTTTAAAACTCTGTGCAGCTCAATTCAAGGCTTATCAATATCAAGAACCCACATGGGTACAACTCAGTCAAAACACATATTTTAACACATTTTTACCGATTATTTGGCCTCATGAATAACTTTTGTAAAGGTACTTAAGTTAATTCAGGCCACAGTACCTTCCATTTACACACCCTTCTTCCTTCCCAAAGCCAGACTCAAACTTCATCACAATTTCGATTTCAAAGTTCCATGTTACTCAGAACAACCTCCTGACTACACTTTTCTAAAGAACCTAAGCCTAATTCCAGCCCTATAATCAATTGGTCACTATTCATCAAATCACCAATCCACAAATTAAACGGTTAAAACAAGAGTTTCTTACCTCAGATCAATACAGGAAAGGCTGGAGAAGTCTTCCTCCTAGCTCTGGTGTCCTGGGTTTCCCTTTTTCCTCTCCCACAGTTCAAACTCTCCAAAACCTCAGGGGAATAGGTTTCTCTCAAAAATTCTCACAATCAAGGCTGGATTTTGGCTTTCAAATGGTTCTAATCAGGTTTAAAGGTGATTAGGAGGTGTTCTAATGGCTTATAATGGAGATATGAAGCTTCTAAGGTGCTCTAATGGCTGCCTGGCTCAAGGAGGAAGAAGAAGAAGCAGTTTTGAAGCCCAAAAACGCGAAAATAGCCTTTTATAGTGGTCCAGATCGCGTTCTGGCGCTGATCGCGCCACTATGGCGCTATCCGCGCCAAATTCCAGTGAAAATAGGCTTTCTGGGGCACTTCTGGCGCTAACCGCGCCAAAATCCAGCATCTTTGGCGCTAACCGCGCCAGAAAATCAGTCGCAAAATCCGTCGTTAATTCTGTCGCAAAATCCGTCGCTAACGCTTTTTCTGACGAAATTTAGCAAATTTTAAACTTCTTTCTTTTTCTTTTATTTATTTAACCTTGGTTATTATACACCACAAAATCAACAAACATACGAAAATAGGGGATATCCATGGGATGTAATGGGGCTAATGCTCCAATGTTGGTCTCTTCATTTCCTTTTTTTATTTATTGTTTCAACATTGAAAAAATCACTTTATTGTGCAAATATTCTTCTTTCGTTTTTTAAAGGGAAAAGGTGGGAGTGAAGGATCCCTTGATTCAACAATGAGGGCTCTTATTTCTTGAGGACATGCCTTCTCATCATAGACTAGTTCTTTACTTGCCACTAGGGGTTACCACAACAAATATTTCAAGAAATTTAGGGTAACAATGAAAAGCAAATTCAGGTTCAAAGGTTTGGCAACTAGTGAAACGATATGAAACATAAACTCTAAAGTTCAAGAAGAAGAAATCCTAACAATCCCCAAATTTTCACATGCAAGCAGACAATTAATACATTCATGCATTTTATCACAAGTTCTAGACACACACTAACTTAGATGTAATCACACACTGCACAACAAGGGGGTTTATATAATCTTGCCTTGTTCTGGCTTATGCCACAAATTAGGTAGTTAGTCTTTGTTATATGCTTTCAATGTAAATAGTAATGCTAACTATTGTATAAGCTTATGTTAGAAAAATACCCCTAGCTTCAGTTACTAAAATTAAACTCCTTTTTTTTTTTTTCCAGCAATCTCATTTATTCCTAAAAAAATGTTAAAAAGATGAGATAAAGACAACCATAATAATGCAAGAGAGCCACACAACATATATCAGTCAAAACAGAAAGGGTAACTTCAGTTTTAGGATAGAAAATGGGCCGAGGGGGGAGAGAGAAGAGAGGAATACGCCTTACTAAAAATAAGTTTTTAACACATTAGTTTAACATTGATTTTATAAAATTGATATAAATAAAAATGTGATATTATTTTTGTAAATAAAATATTGTTAACATTAATTAAAAAAAACCGATATTAAATTCTCATTTTAATATTAATTTTTAAAAAATGATATGATGAATGTTTAAACAACATATTTTTTAAAAAAGAGATATTAAGTTTTTACAAAAGTCCCTCGGAAGCTTATTTTTCTTTATTTCTTGGTACCTTCTCTCTCTCGAAACCATCATTTTCTCTCTCACTCTCATTTTTCGATTTTTCTCTCTCATATGGGGAATCTAGCAAGGCACCACGTGCAGCCGCAGTGCTGGCCGCGGAACACACTTTTGCTTCGGAGGCGGCGCGGACATCGTCAGACAATGTGCTTCCCCAGAAGCACTTCACCTTCACATTCTCCTCCTTCATGGTTGCTTCCACCCTCTCCTGCGCCTTCGCCTCGCCATGCGAGACCTCGCGGTGCGCATACTCGGCGTCGGCCCCGGCGGTCTTGGCGAGCTCCAACAGCACCACCTCGGGCTTCCCAAGGCGCACGACGAGATCGGAGCAGCGCGCCTGGAGGTTGCGGCGGAGGTCGAAGACGGAGTCGATGAGGAAGGTGGAACGGAAGGGGCCGGTCTTGTCGAAGCCGGAGGCCGACTTACCGTAATCGGTGGGATCGAAGCAGTAGACGGGGAGGAAGGAGAGGGCCTCGTTGTTGGCGGCGGTGAGGCACTCGTTGTCAAGGAGGCGGAGGTCGTTGCGGAACCAGACTACTGATGCGCGGCGGAGGGTGGCGGCATTGGAGGAGTCGCGGGGGCGGTGGGGGCCGAGGGAGAGAGGGGCGTGGAGGGGGTTGGCGGAGATGGTGGATTTGAAGGAGGTTTTGGAAGGAGTGGGAGGAGCGGTGGTGAAGAGAGAAAGGGTCCAGCCGTAAAGGGCGGTTTATCTTGCATGCGAGAGAATGGAGGTTTGTTCTATAAATCTCATCTATGCTGTTGATTACTGGAATTGGCTTTTTTGAACTCTGATTATTATGTTGAAATAATTGCAGGTGGATATTATCTCTATTGATTTCTCGTTTAAGTTGCCCTTTAGATTGAAGCAACCTATGTTTAAATCTGCTACTCAGGTTTGTTCTTGACACTCCTCGCCTTTTAATTTCGTAAAACTGAAAAATGAAGGTGAAAAATTAACATGTGGCTTGTTGATACGCAGCGCGGGGTTTGTTTTGAAGTCACGTACTCTGGTTTATATGCTGATATTCAAATAAGGAGACAGCTAATTTCCAGTGCCAAGGTGATTGCTGCTTCCCTATATACTTGAGTTGAGTGAATTCACTGCAAGTGTAGATGTTTCGATGGTTTCTTTTATTTCTCGTAATTGAATTTTTTCATTTTGATTAAAGAGATTCCTCGTGGACTGGAACTAATTAGATTCTGGAGTCACTAGTCAAGTTTGGTTATATAATATATAAAAAACTGAAATTACAAGACATTGCCACAAAAAAATTGTTTTGATTCACATTGCGATTTATCTTACTATTCTCATTACTCCATTTCTGGATTCTGCTTTCGTATTAGAGTAGGATCTTAGAGCATCTTCAATTCAAGGAACTCAATTTGGTTTTTTAAGCAATTGTTTTTGGTCCTGCATTATTTTTTTGTCCCTATAGTGTCATGTCACTGCTAAGGAACTCATCCAATATTTTGCTCAAATGCAAAAAATTACAAGAAACTCAAAAAAATCTACATATTTATATTTTTTAAAATAAAATTGAACAATTTTCATAAATACTTTTGTGTTTAAAGCAAAGTAAATCCTGTGCACTCTTATACGGACACACCACACCCCACACACACACACGCGTCTCCTCTCCTTCTCCTTTTTATTTCTAGAAACTTCTTCCCCAACACGTCTCTTCACTCCCGCTCCCCTCTGTCTTCACTCCTGCTCCCCTCTGTCTTCACTCTCACACCACACCCCACAAAGTTTTCTTCCCCTCTGTTTTCACACCCATACTCACACCCTTTCCTCTCTCTTCTCCGCTCACCTATATCTTCACTCGCACTCTCACCATTGCCGCTGTGTCCGCCGCTTCCACTAGCCCTCGTTGCTGCGTCCGCCGCTGTCCATTCGTTGTCGTTGCATGTGCCAATGTTGTCTCAGTCGCCTTCCTCCTTGCCGTCGTTGTCCTCCTCGCCGTCGCCATCTTCCTCGATCAGTTTGGGTATGTTGTAGGTGGTTATTTTCCCTCTTTATTTTCATGTGGTGGTTGAGGCTAAATAATAGTATTTTAGTGTTAAGAACCGGGTGCTTATATAAGATGCGCTTCTTTTTTTTTTTTTAAGGAACCGTTCTGCCATGGAGACACTCCAATACAGAGTTTCTTCAAGAAACGATTCCTTCAAGTGAAGGAATCATGGAAGCACTCCCCATTGGAGATGCTCTTATTAGCCCCATGCTTATATCATTTGACCGTACCCTGCTTATATCATTTGACCGTACCCTGATACAATTGTAGGTAAGATCTATGATTTTTACAACCTTTATATGATTACAATAACAATATTAAGACATGTACAAACTTACACAGTAGTTAAACATGTAGCATATAATGTTAGTAAAATTTTATAATTCTATATATCTTGTTGTGTAATATGGAAAATTATATTTAATTGTAATGTGTTTATATCACAATTCAGTAAGAAATTCTAAATTAGTGTCATAATTGCTTTAAGTGTGAGTATAGTTTTTGAAACGTTGCTATGCATGGAAGTTAGAGTCTTAAAATCTCTTCATCTGATTGACAATATGTTTTGACACTTGTTTGAATGTGGGGAGAAAATAAGATAACGAAAAATAAAGAGAAGAGAAGAGAAAATAAAATAAATATTTTTGTTGTTCGGACGAATATAAAAAAGAGGAAAAAGGAAGAAAATATAACCAAAATAAAAGGCTAAAATATAACCATAGGCAGCTTAGATGATCTCTTGCATGGTATGATTCATTTTAATATGCACTGAATTAGGAATAACTGTTTTCTTGGAACATTGTACAATGAAATTTAGGTGGTAGGCTCTCTTTCATGGGTACTCTCAAGCTAGTAAATTTTGTTCTCCCACCCCCCTTCCTAGTATAAGTTTACTAAAAACAAAAGTTGCCCATCATCAACAAAACCATACATTAGCTTGAAAACAATTAAGACTAATAAAAAGAACGATTTGGATGTGAAAAATCTAAAAAGTAAAAAGCTCATTGTTCGGGGATAAGAGTGTATAGAGAACTTCTCAAAGGATCAAGAAAGCACTGTAATTTTTCCATAATTTTTTAATTATCACATTTGCCTCAAATCAAGTCCCATTCCATCACCAAAACAAACAAATTACATAATATTATTCTATCACCATACTCATCTTATAATATTCATAATTAATTCTCTAAAAAATTATAAATTCAACAATTCCAACACTACTAAAAAAAACCTTAACAATGTCAATTTAACATAATTTTGTATAAAATTGATATTAAAACATTGATTATTTAAAAATTAATGTTAAGATTCTTACAAAAGACCCTCCCTCACTTCTACTTCGTTCTTGGTACCCTCTCTGTCTCTAAACCCTAAGCCTCACCGTCCCCCCACCCACCCCCACCCCAAAGCCTCTCTTCTTCGATTCTTCTTCTTCTTCTTCGCGTTTTGTTCTTCTTCACCCTTTCTTTCTCTCACCGTCACCCCCAAAGCTGGCGGAATTGGCTGCGAGCTTCTCAAGACCCTCGCTCTCTCCGGATAAAGGCCCATTAATTCCAAGTTCCCCCCATTTCTCTCTCACCTTCCCAGCGTTGTGCCTGTGCACAAGGATTAACTCATTTCGAGTGCCGGTCGCACCGACAAGTTCCCCCCCCCCCCCCAACCCATGAGGTTTCTCAGAAGCAACCCACCACCAAACACGACTTAGCTCCCACTCAGTCCCGCCGCCGCCACTGCTGCTGTTGGATCCGAAGGCCCAACAACCCCTGCCGCTACAGACCCTTCTGGCCCAACTGGCCCTTCTTCCGTCAAAAGCCCACAAGCTCAAACAAGACTCCCAGTCTGAGCCCAATTTCCACGCCCACGAAGAATCGGAATTACTGTTCCAAGAGAGAGTGAATGTGGATAAGGATAGTGATTTTGCTTACAATTCGAGCCGAGAAACGCTCTGCTTTTATCTAGCTTTAGATCCGCACCGTACAGATCCTCTTCTTTGGCTAGTAAAAAAACTAAGAAAACAATGAGCGGCGTCGCCAGAAATCACCTCCGGCGGCGGCGCACAACGGCACTTATGGTGGAGGTTGATTAAGGTTTTTTTTTTTTTGCTTCTTTCGTTTTTGCCTTTTCCTTCTTTTCTTCTTTTTTTTATCTCTTCTCTGTTTATTCTTTGCCTTCTTCTACTCTCCTATTTTCTTTTTCTTCTTTTTTATCTGCACTAATAATTTCATGTTCTGGTTACACGTTTTGGGCTTTGCTTTGTTGTGGGTATCGGTGCCCGTGTTGTTTATGATGGGGTTTCAATGCTCTGTATACGGTACGGAAGAAGCCAAACAAGGACAGTGCAGGTTGCATGGTTTGACACTGAAGAAGGAGAAGATTCAGGAAAAAGTCGTGCCTGTGTAGAGAAAAGGGTCTATTCTGGTTAAAATTTTTTGAAGATAAAGCTTTCTGGAAAAGATTAAAATCTGGGCTGTCTGTGTTTGACGATGAAGAAGATTAAGATTCAAGGTTCTAACTTATTTCAATTAAGAACCTAATTAAGTGTATATTTACTATTTTTTTAAAAATCGCTAACTGGTAATAACTTGCTATAGCCGGTAAAATTTATTGGTCACCATAGATCATCATTTGAGTAATCGGGTGCACCAAAGAACTCATCAATTTCATGATGTACTCTTCAAGTTCAGAATCTATAGAGCACTTATTCTTGTAGAACAAGGCAATACCTTTCTTATGAAAAAATTATTTGACGTTCCTAGTGGAGAAGCTCAGGTATATTATTTTAATATTTTGGATTCATTTCCTCATTACTGTATAATTTTATAATGTTCCTAGTACTTTTATGTATAGACTATAAAGCATGCATGGATTGGTATATTATATTTATTTGGGAAACAACCTTACAATTCATTTGTTTTTCTTGGTTTATTTATCTGTAATCTTATCCAAATATTCATGTAGATTTCTCAGCAATAGCAAATCCATGGAATTGGATGCCTGATGTAAATTTTCGAAAAGTCATGCTTTTGTATTTGTCGACTCGAATGTACATTTAATTGGTTACCATGTATAGTGTAACTTTGTTTTCTGGTGGCCTGTCAAAAGATTGTGGTGAAATTGAAGTTGATATAACCTCTAATTATATCTCAATGTAATTAAATTTAAGTCATGGTTGTAATTAAATTCAAGCTTGTGAGTGTGGTTTGTAAACATTTTTATTGTATTAGATATTTATAATATTTATTAAGACTTTAATAAGGACATTTATTTTAGTTTTTTTAATTCTGAATTGTTATTTTTAATTCTAAAATTTATTTTAATTATTAACTATTGTTTTAAATTTTTATATAATATTAAATGAATTAAAAAACTTTTCCATAATTTAGGTATATGTTATAGTGACACATAATACATGTTGACATGTATTAATAAGTTTATTCTCACAATTTTTAAATAGACTATAGTGACAATTCGTGTTGAATCCTATTCAAAGTGAACACTAAAATTGTTTGGATACATGTCAAATAGGTCTATACCTACATACATACATTGTACCTATAGTGACACTTTTTGTCTAGAAGTGTATGTGACTTTCCTTGTAGTGTAGGTTTTTAACTTTTCTACATCGGTTATATGTTTAGAGTTAGGTTTAGGTATAGGTATATTTGAACCTACGTTTCTAACACTTTTTATGATGACATATATGTAGGTTTGGATGTATCCGAACCTAGCTTCTAGTCAAAAAGTAAGAGATTTAAATTTTACGAGTACAAAAATAGATAATTTTTTTTATAGTGACAAATTCAGAACATTTTTAATTTATTAGGACGAAAAATATATTTTTATATTTTTTCAATCAAAATTGTTATCGCACACTTGGTATTGTCAAATGCTTAAATAATATTTAGAAAATTTGTATAGATTTTAAAAACATAAAAAAAACATGTATAATTTTCTTAAATTTGAAGATAAACATGCATAATTTATTCTATTCTATTTTATTTTAGGTGTTTGCCTAATTGGTTTCATGACTAGATTGCAAGGGTGTTTGGTCAGTAAATAGACCTATATCTTGTTCAAGCCTATTTTCATATCGAACATGCTTTCCACTGAGTCAAACCTAGTCAAAACCATATTTAACCGATAAAACCCAGTCCTAATGAACAAAACTATTTTTGAATTTGTTACCTTTATGTATTAATCAGAAGGTGCTCTCCACGTTGCCCAAGGTGTTATGTAGAGCTTTGAGGAAAATGCTTACTTGAACAAATTATTACAAAAATTATCCCCAATGACCAAAGTACCATAATCAAATTATTGATTTAATTTTTAAAACTATAATTTTAATATAGGTGTACATCTTATGGTGGGGGTTTTATTATCAATGAATGCTTTTTGCTTTTCAAAAACTTAAACAAATAGTAGTATGTTAAATGTGTAAGAGTGTAAATTTTTATGTTGTGTAGACAAATAATTCAACTACTAACCCAATTCGACTAATGATCGAAAAATATAGTATCTTGATTAGATCAACTAAATGGTTCAATTTTTATAACCCTATTAAGGGGTATTTAGAGAGGTTAGAATATAGTCTTTCTAACACTGAAGAGCTTCTTCATCACTTGTATATACCATATTGAATTACTAATATAGGGTTTGTTTGGATACAAGTCACAAGTACTTTTGAGAGTTTCTTTACAAGAAATATAATGTTTTTTTTAGTAGAGAAGTTCTTAAAAGCACTTCTAGCCTTATATCAAAACAGACTCATAGTCTTTCCAATCCCATATCTTGTCTTCTTAGGTAAAAAGCCATTCTAGACTTTAGTGACTAGATCTTGCCCATCTTAGTTGCGGTACACTGCTTTCTTCTCTGATGGCAAGCTGAAGAATGTGTGAGCTGCATCTTTAAGCGATTCCAATAACTCCAAAGGTACACCATGGTTCACCACCTGAAAGAAGCCAAGAGTCTCAGCTGCTCGTACAATCTCATCCATGGCCACCACTTTTCCATGTTGTGGTCCATTGAGCTTTGACAAGTCAATGGGTGGAGCATCACATACTCTTGAATCTTGCTTGTTGATTCGTTCCTCTGGGGGTTGTATGAACATCTCTAGCACCTTTGGTAAACCTAAGTCTGCTACACCCTTCACACCTTTGTCCTCTCTGACCACAAAGTCATACAAGGAATTTGAAGAGTTGAAACTTAGAGCCATGACTAAGTGAACTTTGTTTATACCTTCTGCTATGGTGCAGTTTCAAAGGCATAGTCCCTAATCCCTATATATCATGCTTCTCCTTTTTTCGTAAGATGCTTCTCTGAATAAAGAAAAATGTACAATCTGTCCCGCAATTGTTTATTCAGGGTGTTGATCATGTTTTTTGTATTATTAGAGATTTAGAGTATCATTTCCTTATTATAAATTTATTTGTACAAATATAAAATGAGAGGGAAAATATACCATGGACACATGAAAATGGTTTGAAACAGTGACGGAGCCAGGAATTTTATTGAGAGGGGGCGAACATAAAAAAAATTATATCATAAATAAAAGTACTCCGAAGACAATACAAATCTAATATAAAAAAAACTATTATAGAAATTAAAATCATTTCATGACTTGACTCCTACTCTACGTGTTTTCATATGGTTAAAATCATCTATAATTGAATCTGTGCTAAAACTCAAAACAATTTCTTTTTCAATGTATGTAATCAAAGAATCATTAAGAAATTGGTCTTCCATTTTATTTCGAAGTCTGGTCTTGATTATCTTCATAGCTAATAAAGATCTTTCAGTAGTTGCTGTAGAAACTGGAAGAGTGAATACAAGTCTAATCACTCTATCAATAAGAGTGTAAATGATGGACTTTTTAGTTCTTGTTAGCCCTTGACATAATTCAGATGTAGTTGATAAATTAATCAAATCTGGATGTTTAGGAATGTCAAGCTCAAAATGTTGTAACTCCATCTTTAAATGCAAATAGTAGTTTATTTTATTTTAGAAGAATAACAGCAAGGAGAAGAAAGAGAAAAATAGGGAAAAAGAAAGGATTGAGGGGATACCTGAAACTCTTCTCTTTCACTAGTTTACCAAATGAAACAACTTTTTTGATTCATTCTATTCTCTTGGGATTTGTGTTTCATTTCTGTCTAAATCTCTCCATTTTATAGTGTTCTTTCTCCCTCTTCCTCTTTATTCTTTTCCTTTTTATTTTTTTTCCATTTTATCATCTTTTTTTCCTTTTTTTCTTTTTCTATTATCTCTCTTTCCCATTTTATTTTTATTACATTTTCTTTCCTTTTTATAGTTTTCATATTTTTTTTCTTTTTCTTTTCTTTTTTTTACTACATTTTCTTTATATTTTTTTCTTTTCCCTTTTACCTTTTTTTAATATTTTTTCTTTCCTCTTTTTATTTTCTTTCATTTTCATTTTTTTAATTAATTTTTTAGGGGGGCAATGGCCCACCCTAGCACCCTAGTTCCGCCACTGGTTTGAAATGAATTGCAACTCTTACAAAAATCAGCAGTTGTTTCCTCTGTTATACAGTCAATTCAAAGTTTTAGGAGTAGAAAATAAGCCTTCTTTCTGGCAAATATCCAATAATATGTCATCTTCATTTGATCTTTTATATATAATATTGGAGCCTAGTTGATCTAGACAACTTTCATCCTAACAATTACTTGCACCGTCCAGGTGGCAACACCCTATACAAGGAAATTTCTTGGAATATACATAAAGCAAGTAAGCAATGACCAGCTAAATTAATTAAAGGCTTTTTGCTGCACATAGTGTGTGTTTGTGATAGCGTTCGACTAAACACAACCCATAAGCAAGCCGGGTGTTGCTTTGGCTTTTTTTGTCTCGGAATGAAATTTTTTTGGATAGAGCACGATCGCAACGCATAACAGACACAGCTATAAGGTATGTTTATGAAACAGTTACAAAAGTACGTTGGTAGCAAAAAATAAGGTTAGCAAAAACATCTACGCCCTTCATTTTGACTTCAGTTTTCATTGGTTCGTTGGATTTTGTCTCAAAATTCGTACACAATAATTTAAGAGTATGTTTGGATGAAATATTTTAAAATTTCAAGAAATTTAAAATTTTTTTATTTTCAAAATTCTGTGTTTGGATAAAAAAATTAAATTTCTTCATTTTCAAAATTTTGTATTTGGATAAAGAAATTGAATTTCTTTATTTTTAAAATTTTGAACCTCATGCACGGAGGTGGATGCCGTGCGAGTAACGAAGGTCGGAGTACTCATAGACAATGGAGAAAGAGCAAAGAGTGATGCATTTAAAACTTTTATAGAATAAGAGAATTTTAATTTATCACCTTTTAGAAAAAAATTCAAATTTTACATTTTTAATTGTTTAAAATTCTGTTTTAAAATTTCAAAAATTTAAATTCTTCGTATAAATATATCCAAACAATGAATTTTAAATTTCATGATAAATTATTTTTCCCAATTAAAATTCTTTATCCAAACACACTCTATATAATAAATGAAACATGCTTTATATTCATTCATCTTAACGGGACAGGAAAAAAATTATCTTAACGGACTTTCAAGTCTCTCTTTTGGGCCTGTTGATGTCTAGCTTCAGATGGGCTTATTGACACCATAAACACGAAACCCTATTAGCATGTACGAATATCAATTGTCATTTTTATGCAGGTAAAAGAACACTATAGTGCACAATTTGTACTTTAAAATACAAAATTGTTTATGAAACCAACAGTCACCACGACCTAATTTCTTTTGTTTTGGGCCTCAGTCCCATGTTTAATTAATTAATACATTGATGATTTTTTCTCTCTTTCTTTTATTAAGTCTCTTACCTGGAGTACTTTTACTCATAACAAACATTTTACCATAAAACATACAAGTGAAAATAAGAAGACTCACTTAGTAAGTAATAAATAAACTAAATGTTACCCTAGGCCAGGTTTTGGACTTTGGAGCTTGTTTTCAATTTCAACCGATGTGATATTAAATGTTATGTATTTGTGTTTGATCTGCCTACGATTTGCAGAAAGAGAAAGATATGGCAAATGATGATACATAATATTGAACTCTTTATTATGATCAAATACTGAATTTGTAACATGAAATGAAAAGGAAACAAAAGTTTCTTAGTTCTTATTCTTTATATTAGTTAGGCAGAGTTGATCCTTGCAAAATCAATAATCTTCTTCTTTCCTTCATGAGCATTTCCAAAGTACTTGTTCATGTAATCCTGCATTAGAACTTCCCCGTATAGAGCAAACCCATCATTCTTCACTGCCTCTGGAAATGGGCCAATCCTTTCTGTAGCTATAGGCAGAATAAACAATGGAACAGATACCCTGGCTTTGGTGCTAGTTGTTGTTGTTCGGTGTTCAGCACTCTTGTACTTCCCATTGCTCAGTATCTTATTAAGTGTGACACAGTTAGGTTACCAAAAAGAGTTATTATAATACATTGATATATGTTCATGATTTTAATTTTGATACATAGTTAACAATGGAGTTCTTAGAATTTGGATTTAGATTTAACTAAATTTCAAAATGTATTAAAATTTTAACACTTTCGAAAACTATTTTCTAAAAGTTCTATGATGCATTTTAGAAACTATTTTCCTGGAAGTGTTATAACGCTTTTCAAAAGCAAAACCAAGGTTGTATGAATATAAAGAGAGACACAAAAGTAGTACTCCTAAACATCTCCGTCTCGGAGTCCGCCCTCTACACTCCCATATAACACTTTTCCTCGATGAAGTCCTTCTCCAGCCACCTCTTTGTTGCTGCACATGGTGCTCTACCCAAAACACCTTCTACATCATTAACTTCTTTGCCAAGATTTAGAAATATACCTTCTAATTTCAGTGTAATCACTTTCCTTCACTATACCTCCATCTCCGATGATTGTGTATTATAGGGAGGAATTCATCGAAGATGGCCGGGGAAAGTGATTACACTAAAAGTAAAAGGGTAAATCTAGTTTTTTGTGACAAAATTGATAATGCAAAAGGGGTTGAGGATAGTGCAACACGTGACAACGAAGGGGTGTGTAAGGGAGGACTATTGGAATTGAGGGGGAGTGTAGATGGTAAACTCTAAGACAACGGTGTTATTAGTCATTACCGACCTTCGCATAACAATCCAAAATCTGTTGAAAGCATAAAAACTCATTATAACATCAGTATATTCCAATTAAATTCTATTTTCATTAGTTGTACATCTTGAGAAAATGATATTACTATATATTATGAGAACTTGGGCGCTACAACATCCAATGAGACTTATGTTAATTGAAAGCTTTTGAAATTACTGAGTTATTAACCGCCAATCAAAAGAGGGTTTTAACTTCCAATTTGTAATTTCTAATTCTAAAATTTGAGTTATTTACTTGAATCTCAGATTTCAAGATGTCAAACCTGTAAAACATCACCAATATTGATGACTAGGGCTCCAGGGATTGGTGGAATTAATAACCACTCTTCTTTTCCAGCATCATTGTCTTCCATTTTGACATATAAACCTCCAATTTCATCTTGGAGCAACACTGTAATAGTTCCTAAATCTGAGTGGCGCCCTAATCCTACTGTGAGCTCTGGATTTGGACATGGTGGGTAGTAGTTCAAGTTAACTACCTTTTCACCCATAATTTGCTCAATTTTTGATTCATTTGGTGTCACCCCAAGTTTACTTATCAAGATTTCCACGATGCCTCTAACCATCTTGGATGATAATTTCAAATATTCAAGCACCACTTCCCTGAAATATACAAAGAAATACTTTAGACCAAAACATGGTAGAAACTGTGCAATTGTTTAGTTTTTTTTCTTAATGAAACATTTTTAAAATTTGTTTAAAATGTCTCAATAAGTTTTTCTTTAAATAAAACAAAAATCCAAAAAATTCTGATTGTAACTTTTGTTTTATTATTATTAAAAAAAACTAATCGTTGGTTTGATTAATTCAAGAAATTATTTTTATTACTCTGTTTTCACTATTTTCAAGATTTTAAACACAAAAAGGTGAAAACAAAATTTTCTTATTTCTTAAAACCTAAATAATTAGAAAAATATATCTTCATTACCTCTACTTAATTTATTATTTCAAGGTTTTGCACATGAAAAAGTGAAATTAAAATTATATTATTTTCATTGTTTATTATATAAATTCTTTAAACAAATAGTAAAAAAAAAGCACTAAATAAATATTACATGAAAATAAGAATGAAAATATTTTTTTCTCATGCCAAATAAATCACTTTTTAATTTTATTAAATAAAAAATTACTTTTCTTAAAGGTTAATTAAATAACATTGTCTTTCTTAGCATTCTGAAGTATGACAATAAGTCATTCAAATATTTGATAATAAGTGTTTGTAACACATTCTAACACACTTTTTTTATACCTTTAGTTAAAATATTAAATTATAAAATTATAAATGAGGACGAGTAAAAAGAAGTGAGATTTATTAAATTTATAATTTTCAATAAATTTTTATTGAGAATAGTATATATGTTACTTAATAGTATTAGAGAGGATAGTATTACTATTTTCATTTGTATAAATCACATGTATATTTTTTTGGAAGTATTAATATCTGAGTGGATACAATATGTTACATTTTTTTGAGTATTTAATGCACTGACATACCAAAATTCAGATTTGAGACATCTGATTAAAATAATTTTACATCAGTTGGTATACGTATTCAGTGGTTTGCTATTATTTTTCTAATTAACGTTTGATATGTTAAGGGGTATAGTCTAGGGAGGTTAGAAGGTCTTACCTGCACTCATTAGGCCAATACTGAAGAGCTTCTTTGTCATTTCTATATATCATACTGATAAAGTCCTTCCATTCCCAGGTCTTCTCTTTCTCAGGCACAAAGCTAGTTCCAAGTCTTGTGACTAGACCTGCAGGGCTAACTCCGGCCTGGTAAATGGCTTTCTTCTCTGTTGGCAAGCTGAAGAATGTGTGAGCTGCATCTTTAAGTGATTCCAATAACTCCAGAGGCACACCATGGTTCACCACTTGAAAGAAGCCAAGAGTCTCAGCTGCTGTAACAATCTCATCCACCACTTTCTCATGCTCTGAACCATTTAGTTTTGACAAGTCAATGGGTGGAGCATCGCACGTCCTTGATTCTTGCTTGTTGATTCGTTCCTCTGGGGGTCGTATGTACCTTTCTGGCACCTCTGATAAACCTAAATCTGCCACACCCTTCACACCATTGCCCTCTCTAACCACAAAGTCATACAAGGAATTTGAAGAGTTGAAACTTAGAGCCATGGCTGATTGAAGTTTGCTTATGGCTTCTGCTAGTGTGAGATATACTAGGCAAATTGCAGTGGTCCAGTGCCAAAGGCATAGTCCTTATATATTATCCTTCTCTGAATAAAGAAAAATACATTACATGTCCCACAAATGTTGTTTCAGGGTTTGAACAAGTTTTTGTATTAAATTAATAAGCCGGCTACAAAATTTAAAAAAGAAATCATATATTAGTCTGAAGTATATTTTATCTAACATGTCAATTCTTTTTTTTTAATTTCAACTCTTTTAGCTCGTATATGATATAAGGTTCTGTTTATACTTAAGAGAACAACCTATTTGATAATGAAAAAAATTATATTTAATTTTCTGTGTGTAATTTTTTTTTAACTTGTGACAATTAATCACATGTGCACCATAAATAAAATTATTTTCTCACCTAACGAGTTGAAAGACATTCATAACCCATGTAAGATGTCTAGATATACTAATAATTAAATGCTCAACCTTGGAATGATGCAGAATTTCATATTAATAAAAACAAATTCAGTAAACAAAATAAAAATTCGTTTTATTTAAATAGGTTTGCAATCATGAAGAAAGGCCCAACTTTTTCATACCAGGAACTTGAAATTATCGAAAGTCAATTCTCATGGCGATCGAAATCATGCTGATAAGTTGGCTTAACAAAAGAATCTAAACAAGAGTTTGAAAACTTTTCCTACTTTATGTTGGAGTATCATTTCCTTATTGTAATTAAAATTATCTTTAAAAAAAGAGAGAAAAAAATACCAAGGATACATAAAACTCTTTCAAAATAAATTGCAACTTTTAAAAAAATTCAACTGTGTTATGAGAAGTGTTTCCAGGAATAGAAAATAACCGTTCTTTAATTAATTTATGTCACATCCAATTATATGTCATCTTAATTAAATCGTTTAGAAAGAGAATATGAACCCTACTCCTAGATAATTTTACTACATGGAATCAATTTTTGCTTCCTATGGATTTTAATGGTTGACTTAAAGCGATTGGCCTATGAGTGCTGAAAAGGTCTTTATGATTCTCACGTATGCCAAATGGAAGAACCGACACACACACACACACACACATATATATATATATATATATATATATATATATATACAACATTGGATTTGGTCAACATAAAGACCAAGACAAAGGTGTGTAACACAACTAAAAAGAAGATAACTTGCTAGTGTGTGATATCCTGATGATGACCTTGGGAATACGGTTATAACAGAAGGGCCACTATTAATGCTAGACCCAAATTATGGAGAGTCTACTCCAGGAAAAAGAAAAAGAGTGATGAGTGAGTGAAGGGTGAGTTGGCAGTTAATTGAGAGGCAGGTAAAACAAATGCTATAGACAAGGATCATGAGATCTAACCCTTTTGTAGTCCTGTACAATTTGGATTAAAAGAAGGATCACACTTGGAGGTTACTATTCTAGATAGTATCATATATCTAATGTTGATGATCTCTTAGATGAACTCTACGGTATGAAAGAAACTATTTTTATAAGATGGATTTGAAATCAGGCTATCATCAAATCTAAATATGTGAGGACGGCATCTCGAAAACAACTTTGAACTTTCCGATCACACAACGGACATTATGAATTTATGATATATGAATGACTTATTTTGAATTTTATTTACAAAGGTATGTGTGCTCGTGCTTTTTTATGACATTCTAATTAATAGTCCAAACTGACAAATGTGCATTTGCTGCATTCTGAATCTGTTTAAGAAGTTTTGCTCCAACACCAATAAG
The DNA here is from genome assembly GCA_013407115.1 of Glycine latifolia. NCBI lineage: Eukaryota > Viridiplantae > Streptophyta > Magnoliopsida > Fabales > Fabaceae > Glycine > Glycine latifolia. The sequence continues at coordinate 35,177,102 of CM023955.1, forward strand.
AAGAAATTTCATGTTGGAAAGAAATCAGTTGAATACTTGGAACATCGTTTCTGGTCAAGGAATGACATTTGATCCTGCAAAAGTTCAAGCTGTATATATTGGACTGGTTAGTACTTAGTACCTTAGTACCTAAATTTGCTAAGGGGTTATGTGCATTTCGTGGCTGACGGGTTGTTACAAAAAAAATCACGGTGGGCTATGGAAACTATGTCTTCCATCCTTGTTACTTCAAAAAACATAGATTTGGAATTTGTTTTCAGTTTCAACAAATGTAACATTAAATATTGTGAAATTATTATTTTTTAGCAAAATAAAAACACACACATACGTGTGTATATATATATATATATATATATATATATATAACATTAGTTGTGTTAAAAAAATCTAGTTATATAAAACCAAAACCATGATTGTCCAAATTCAAACTATTTTAAATTCATTTTAATCGATTGATGTTACATCTAAATTCAATTTTTTGAATTTTAATCTCAATACAATTATTTGGATATGATGTTGGATTTTCAAATTTTATAGCATTCTTCCAAAACAACCTTGTTAGAGGTCAATTGAAAGCAATTTTTTAGCCGATATCGACAAAGACTATTTTTTAGTCGACTTCGATTGAGGTTATTTTCTGATAGATGTCAGTCGGAGTTTACTCAGTCGGTGTAAGTTGATAATGATTCTTAACAAACCTCGCCTGAGACTATTTTTAAGATGACATCAACTAGCTTTTTTTCAGCGAAAGTTGGTTAGGGCTATTTTTTGGCAATTGTCGTCCAGAGTTTTTTCGACCAACATCAATTGATGATGTTTTTTGACCGACATCGACCAAGGCTATTTTTTAGTTGATATCAACTAGAGTTTTTTTTGCCAACGTTGGTCGAAACTATTTTTTGGTCAATGTCATCAAGAGTTTTTTTGACTGATGATTTTTTCGGCCGACATCTACTAAGGCTATTTTTTGGTCGACGCCAGCTAGGATTTTTTGCGATTGATGTTAGCTGAGATTATTTTTTGACCAACATCGACTAAGGTTTGTTTTGTAGACGTCAACTGAGATTATTTTTCAGCCGAGACTATTTTAACCGATGTAGGCTAGGGTTTTTTTGGCCGACGTTGGTTGATGATGTTTTTTGCCCGACATTGACCATGACTATTTTTTTGGCTGACATCAACTAAGATTTTTTTGTCCGACTTTGGTCGAGGCTATTTTTTGGTAGCGAAAAATAGCCTTGACCAACATCACTAGAAAAATAGCTTTAGTTGATATCGACAAAAAAAATCACTGATTGACATTGACTGAAAAATATCGAAGGCAATGTTAGTTGAAAATAGCCTTGTTGATGTCGGCAAAGAAACATGATCGGTTGATGTTAGCTACAAAAACATGACTGGCTGACGTTAACAAAAAAGAAACCTAGCTTATGTCAGCCGAAAATTAGCCATAACCGACGTTAACCAATAAAAACCTAGTTGACGTCAACCGAAAAATAGTCACAACCGGCATTGACCTAAAAAGTTCTAGCCTATCTCAACAAAACAAAAAAAATACCCTATCTGACCTCGATCGAAAAATAGCCACAGTCAATGTTGGCAAAAAAAATTATTGATCGACATTGACTGAAGAAACTCAGTTGACCTCAACCTAAAAATAGTTTCACATTGATAGAAAATAGCCCGTTGACATTAGCCAAAAATAACTCTAACAAAAGTCGATAAAAAACAGTTGTGACAAAAGTCAGCTGAAAGCAACCCTAGCTGAAGTAGGTTGAAAACCGATTTATGATTTAAAACTAGATTTAAAACCAAAATGATTTTGAACTATAACCCTGTTTTAAAAAAATCTAAACCACTTTTATCCTATTAAGTGAATATGAATTTTAAATCCAATTCATTTAATTGGATTTGAATTTTAAATCCAAACCATTTAATTGGATTTGGATTGGATATGGATTGGATTTTTGAAAATCAAATCCATGAACACCCCTACAAAACATGGGTACAAGGATATCCAAACCTTTTGATCTGCTTACATATTGTAGAAAGAGGAAGATAATAAAAAATAAATGATATATAGCCTTAAATTCATTATTATCATATACTACTGAAGATTCATGTTACATCATATGTAAAGGTGTTGTCACAAGAAACTCACAAATTCAGAAATCAAAGAAAAATACTCTCAAAAACACAGGATCGTCCACTCAAGTTCAACTAACATCTAATTATCTTAAAATTCATAAAGGTAGAGAGCATTCATTCATACAGCGCTTTTTCAAGTTACAAATAGATGCATACATAAGAGTCAAGACAACAATTACTTCAACCAGTCTACTTAAATGCACATCTACCCATCTTAAATACTAAGTCCTATATTTGTACTTCGGTCTTAAAGACTTTGGTTACTGCAGTAAGCTTAAAAATAAATATACAACCAGAATATAACATAGGTATCAGACATAGGACATCATAAAATTTAGTAGCATTAACGCTCTTCCTTGAAATTTTTTATGTACACTCCAAGAAAATTTCTAAGCTTCTCAAATCTTGCTTTAGGAAGATCTTTAGTCAGTATATTAATAACTTGATCATCAGAACAACAATGAGTGAGTTTGGTCTCACAATTCTTGACAGCCTCGTAAACAACATGAAACTTCACTTGAATGTGCTTTGTCTTTCCATGTTGAACTGGATTTTCAGCAATGACAATTGCTGATTTGCTACCACATTAAATCTCAATTGCGCCCAACTGCTCCACTCCCAAATCAAACATAGTTTTCTTCAACCAAATGACTTGGTTTCCTGCTGCAACTACTGCAACATATTCAGCTTCAGTAGTGGATTGAGATATAGGGTCTGTTTGGGTAAATTTTTTTAAAAATACTTTTAGGAAAAGAAAATAAGAAGAATAAAAATAAAATAAATTTATCCATAAACTAAAATTTGTTCTCCATTAGTTCATTTATAGATGTTCTCTCATGTTTTAGAAAAGTTATATGAGAGAACTTCTATAAATTAGCTAATAGAAAGTTAATTTCAACTTATGGAGAAATTGATTTCATTTTTTTCTTCTTATTTTCTTTTCATAAAAGTGTTTTTAGAGAAACTTGAACCCAAACAGACCCACAATGTCCTGCCTTGAATTCCAAGAAAACATGCCAGAGCCTTAGGAAAAAACATACCCAGTAGTACTCTTCATGTCATCAAGGTTTCCAGCCCAATCACTGTAAACATAGCCAAACAAACTTTTATTTTCATTGGGTTTAAACCAGATTCCAAACTGAGTAATGTCTTTCAAGTACCTAAGCACTCTCTTTGTTGCTGCAAAATGTAACTCACTTGGAATTTTCATAAATTTTCAGAGTAAGTTGGTTGCATGCATAAGATCCGGTCTAGATGAAGTGAAATAAACCAAACTTCTGATCCAACTTATTTAAAGAGAAGCGTCCATCTTTTCAGCTCCATCATCTTTTGATAGTTTCAAATTTTGCACCAAAGGAGTAGCGACAGATTTTATTTTAATTAAATTCATTTATTTTATTTTATTTTAATTTCTTTTAAAAGTGGTTTTAATTTTTTTGATTGAGAGTTTAATTTTCACTTACGCACTGTTGGTATAAAAAAAATTATTCTATCAATCAATTAAAAATCAGCTCAGATAAGACTTATAAAATAATTTTAGGAAAGTAACCATTATGATCATATATATGTCAATTTATAATTATTAGAAATCAAGTTCGTTCTCTACGAGATAGAAATTGACAACTAAAAAAAAGAGAGACAGAAATTGACTTCTTACATTCAATCATGTGCATATATAACCAGCATAGGAATATTTTTTAAGAAATTCTCTTTTAAATAATTCAACATCATTATACGTGCATTTAATGTATAGGTTCATCTTCGTCTCAAACTTTAGTTACATGGATGTTGTTCAGCTTTATCCTATTAATTTGTTTGGTGGATGTGTCATGAGGATTTCTTTTCTAGGGCTTAGTTTTGCTTGTATCTTTCCAACTGATAAAAAATATTAATGTCAATTTATAATTAATTAGTCTATTCAAATGTAAAACTCTTCCACTATGCATGTTAATTAAATTTATTAGCTAATTTGGTATATGTCAAGACACATCCATTGTGTTGTATTTTCCATGATTAGCAATATTCGATTTAGTGTTTGTTTAAATTAATGGAGATGATATTATTTAACTTTTAGGCAGTTGCATGTGTTAGATTTGAAATAGTGTTGATTTTTTTACTTTGAAATGGAGATTAAATTTAGCCTTTTCAGCTTAGAGTTGGCAGAAAGAGGGAAAAAAATTATATCTTTTATTCACATCTCAATTTCGCACTCATTCTATATGTTTTCCATCTTTCTTTATTTATTTTAAATAACATTCATCATTTTCATTTTTTTTTTCTTTATTATCCCTTTTCTTTTCTTTAAGCTATAAGGTGTATAAAGATTAATCAAAGCATCTTTATCCTTATTAGAGACATATAGCGTCAATATTGAAGGTTTTATTCATTAAACATGAAATGATCAAAAAGGAAATACAAACATCTCAATTCTTATATTATTGATACAAACTAGTTGATCCCCGAAAAATCAAGAGATTTCTTTCCAGCATGAACATTCCCAAAGAAGTTCTTCATGTAGTCCTGGAACACAACTTCCCTGTAACGGGCAAACCCATCTTTCTTCACCACCGCTGGCAATGGACCTATCCTTTCTGTAGCTATTGGCATAGTAAAAACAGGAACTGATACCCTGGATTGGGTGCTAGTTGTCCTAACTCGGTGTTCAGCACTCTTATACTTCCCATTGCTCAGTATCTTGTTACATTAACATAAACAAGGTTATTAGAAAGAGAGAAAAATTGGAATTTGTACATTCGGAGTAAAGGTTATTTATAGTATTATTTAATCACAAAGTCATACATAAAAATTTTATTAACTTTTATAATAACTAATTTAAAAATCATATCAATAATAATTAATAATTGATTAATAATGTACAAACTTTTATAATAATAATACATGTTTATTAAACTCTATCCCAAATATTTTCTCTGTTCCATAATAATCATTGCATAAGAAAAAAAATCATAAAATTAATTATTTTTTTAATTATATATCTTATAATATTAATAATATAAATTATAAAGATAAAAATGATCAATGAATAATAAAGTTAATTTTGTAAAATTATTATTTTCTTTTATTTATTTATTTATTTATTAAATTTTTTAAGTCTATGTAAAACAATTTATGATAACAATTATAATGAAACAGAATAGTTATCGTCACATATTGGTATGGGCAGATTTGTTTTACAGTTAAATAAAATAATGTTAATAGCTATATTATTATAGATTAGGCTTCAACCCATGAAATAATACTCATAGTAAGTAAAAACACCTAAAATGTAAGTTGTTACCTTCCAATCTTAAAGGGTTAATTTTGATTATTTCTAAAATTTGAGTAATCTATTTAAACCATAGGTTTCATGATATCAAACCTGTATAGTATCACCAATATTGATGACAAGAGCTCCAGGGATTGGTGGAATTTCCAACCACTCTCCTTTTCCAGCATCATCATTTTTTTCTTCCACTTTAACATACAAGCCTCCAATGCCATCTTGAAGTAGCACTGTGATAGCTCCCATGTCAGAGTGACGTCCTACACCCACAGTGAGCTCTGGATTTGGGCACGCTGGGTAGTAGTTCATGTTAACCATCTTCATACCAAGAAGGCCCTCGATTTTTGAATCATCTAGTGCAACCCCGAGTTTACCCATCAAGGCTTCCACAATGTCTCTAACCATCTTAGATGATAACTTCAAATACTCAAGTGCAACTTCCCTGAAAATATTAAAAGAAACAATTTAGACCCTCATGTTATTTCAGACACTGTTGAATCAATTTCATATGATCGATGTGGTAACTTCATACAGAACGGAAATAAATCATGAATAAATAACCACATCCCGTGGAGGATCTAGGAGCGGTACAAGAAAGTTAGGTAGGAGCTATTATCATTGAAGGAGAGATGAAATTTTCCTTTCAAATCAAATACTTTGAAAAGAAGAAATAGGAGAGGAGGGATTCAAATATTAAAAAAAAAAATAGAGGAGAAAAAAATACAAAAAAATAATATAGTTACTCGTAATTTTATCAAAGTTAGGGATGCATTTGCATACTTGACCTAAACATAGGTCTATCACATAACATAAACACTTATACAATAAGTTATTAGTTTTTATAATAATTATTTTAAAATTTATGTAAAAAAAATTAACAAATTAATAATTTTAATATTTTGATAAAAAAATCATTTTTATTAATTGACAACGTAAAATCTTTTGTAATAACATTGTATGTCTATTAAATTCCTAAATCATTCAAATGTTTATATAGTGAGGGGGTGTAATAGAGAAAGAGAATAAAGTAGAATGAAGATCATACTTGCACTGATGAGGCCAATACTGAAGAGCCTCTTCATCACCGCTATATACCATACTAATATAGTCTTTCCATTCCAAGGCCTTCTCTTTCTCTGGCACAAAGCTAGTCCCATATTTTACCCTAGGGCTTGGGCACACTCCATTGCAGTAAACAGCTTTCTGTTCTGGTGGCAAACTGAAGAATGTGTGAGCTGCATCTTTAAGTGATTCCAATAGCTCCAAAGGCACACCATGATTCACCACCTGAAAGAAGCCAAGAGTTTCAGCTGCTCTAGCAATCTCATCCACCACTTTCTCATGCTCTGGTCCATTGAGCTTTGACAAGTCAATGGGTGGAGCATCACATGCCCTTGAATCTTGCTTGTTGATTCGTTCCTGCAGAGGTTGCTTGTACCTCTCTGGCACCTCTGATATGCCTGAGTCTACCAAACCTTTCACTCCATTGCCATCTCTGACCACAAAATCATACAAGGAATTTGAGGAGTTGAAACTTGGAGCCATGGCTAAGTGAAGTTTGGTTATGGACTAATATGGCCTGTGCAAGTGTAAGGTACAGCGGAAATTGCTATGATTCAATGCCAAAGCCCAAAGGCCTAGTTCCTATATAGTGGAATAATGTGTGGTAGGTATTGCTGTTTTAAATAAAGAAAATCTCATCTGTTGGCAAGATTCAGGGCTTCGAAGAAAGTAATAAAGTATCAAAAAGACAACCATTAGGTTAGACTTTAGTATTAATAAATGTCCTTATAATGTTGGTTAAGAAAATGAAAGAAAAAATATTTTTATTAAAACATATAAAATTATATTATTTATAATCTTTTTTACGTTTTTTATGATTTATACAATATAATTTTTTTAATTTCTTAATTAATATTCTAATGACACTAATTAGCAAGAACTTATATACAAATTAAATATAAATATAATAAGTATCTTACATTTCTAACCGTAACACTAACTAAATATTGGAATCAACGTAATGGGATTTAAATAAAATAGAAGTAGGACTTAAGATTCAAGAATTGGAGAAACGCATGAAGACAGACACACCAGTAGGTGATATATTTAATTATTAGCTTAAATATATTTTAAGTTTGTGTAAATATTGCTCTGCCTGGTTTTAAATTTTGCAAAACTTTTTGTTACTTTTACATTCTGATATTTTTTAGTTTAAGTTCCTATGATTAACTAGTGTTAAAACTACTAACAAAATTGAAGAATACTAATTAAGATAATCAAGCTAACGAACAATATTTAAATTTTAATAATTTGATTAATTTTATGTTCGTAATTGAATTAAGTAATACATAGTGTGTTTATACTAGAGAGAACGATCTATTTATCAAAAAAATTATCTTTGATTTCTTCTTCTATGTGTAAAGTTCTCTTGTATTAACAATAATTCTATAATGCGAATATGATTAATATCTGATTCAATAAATTAAGGGAGACCCAACACAAAAAATTATTATATTATATTAATAAAGCAGTTATATATGATTTACTTCCATTTTTTTTTTAAATATATATTATGAACAGTGATTCTTATAACTTTTTATATTGTTCATACTTTTCAATTCACTGATTAAACTTTAACGTTGTGCTTTTCGAAAAAAACAATAATTTACTTAAATGCAGGAAGTAATTGCCCATATAGGATCCATCCCTTAGACGACCCATTCGATCAGGAAAAAAACAGAACCCAGAATTAGCAAAAAATTTGTTCATTGGATGGGCCAAAATACAGTTTATGCTAGGGTCTTGGTCCGTGGGCTCAATGGAAACTTAAAAGTGTTGAACTTCATACACCATTCGGTTTTCTTCATACACCATTTGATTTTTTGAAAACTCAAAAATATCCCTACAGGTTTCCTTTTGTATTTTAGTTGGTTGCAGCTCATGTACATTTATGCTTGTTTTTTTCTTCATTTTGGTTGAGTTGAGTTGTTGGGAATGGTTGTGCATTGGTGGTAGATGGTGCCATTGTTTTGATTTCGTCGGAGTGGTGGCGTCGTGGTGGTCGTTGGAGTCGTCGAGTGGCATCGTCGTGGACGTAGAGGTTAGTGGTGATGTTTTTGTTTCGTACAGATTACCTAATCCGTATGGCTGTTATGGATTGCCTAATCCATATGATTCTTACGGATTGGCTAATCCGTAAGAACCATACGGATTAGACAATCCGTATGGCTTAAAATCACAAATTTGCCTTTAAAAAATTTAAATTTTTTTTTAAAATATGTATTTAATTAAAATTGAGTTTAATTTTATAAATTATTTGATTGAGTAAATACAAAAAATTAATTTTTGGATTGTTTATGCAAATGGTGGTGATGTTAAGACTTTCATCATTTGTTAAATCACAAATTTTTTTATTAAAAATTAAATAATTTGTTAAAAATGTGTATTTAATTAAAATTGAGTTTAGTTTTAAAAATTATTTGATTGAGTAAATACAAAAAGTAAATTTTTGGATTTTTTATGTAAATGGTAATCTTTAGACTTTCATGATTTATTTAAAATGTTAATTTTGGATTGTTTGTGTAAATGGTGATCTTTAGAATTTAATGTTTTTTATGTTATAAATTTAATGTTAGTAAATGTTACTATTATCCGTGTGTGTGTTTTTATTAATGATTAAATTAAATTTTTAGTTGTTAGGATGGACAGCGATGAGTTGATGTACAACAGTATTATGTCTGAAGAAAATAATATGAATGAAGACATTGGAGCAGACCCTGATGCGTTTGAAAACAATAATTGTTTAATTGATTGTTCTGCAGTGTTCAACACGACTGAGCTATTTATGTGATTTTGAATGTAGTTAAAGTTGTTAAATGATTAAATTAAGAAGATTAAAGATGAATTATGCATATGTGTAGGTGTTTGAATCACATAATGCGATATTGAAATGGGCTCATATTGTTGCAAATGAGAATGGTTTTGTAGCTATCATAATGAGGAATAACATATCGACTCGAAAAATAGGAAGAACATCATTTGTGTTAATTGGTTGTGAAAGGAGTGGAAAATATAGACCATGGAAAAAAGGTTTCACACCTTCAACGACTAGCACTAGAAAATGTGAGTGTCCTTTTAAGTTGCGAGGCAAACCAGTCTCAGGAGCTGAATGGTGGATGGTGAAGGTAATATGTGGCAATCATAATCATGATTTGGCTAAGTCATTCTGTGGGCACCCATATGCTGGTCGACTAACTGAGGAGGAGAAGATCATTGTTGCTGATATGACAATGTCGATGGTGAAACCAAAGAATATTCTTCTAACTTTGAAGGAGCACAATGACAATAATTGTACAACTTTGAAGCAAGTATACAATGCAAGATATGCATATCGCACGCGTACAAGAGGCAATAATACTGAAATGCAACAGCTAATGAAACTTCTTGAACGCGACATGTATATTCATTGGCATAGATTGAAGGATGAAAATGTTGTACTGACTTGTTTTGGGCACATCTGGGTGCAATACAATTGAGCAATGCATATCATATGGTTTTCTTGATAGACAATACATACAAAACAAACAGGTATAGACTTTATTTACTTGACATTGTTGGTGTGACAACTACTGGGATGACATGGTTTACAATGACTAAGAAGCAAATATATTACCCTAAACTAGATGTAATTCATGATATAAATACCTTTCCTGCCCAGACTCTAAGAGCGACATGATCGGCGTAATCAGTCAATACCGAATAGTCTTTTGGCCCTCCTGGAAAAGATTCAGTACCTACATCCTCTGTCGTAGGTACATCAGTCTCCAGATGTGGTTCCTCAACTGGAGGATTCTCAGGAACATTAACACCAGCCCTTTCTCAACAAACAGATGTTGTCATCCTACGCCGCTCAGGGGGTTCCTCTTCGTTACCGCTTACATTTCTACCCCCTCCTCAGTCAACAACTCTTCCAATAGGCCGATGCATTCCTCCTCTAGTCCTAGCCATAATCTGTACAACATTTTTTTACATGTTAGACCATCATTTCAAACCAAATCACAACAACAACAACACTCAACCATTTCAAATGATAGACAACTTCCTTATTATCAACGGGTTGAACAAGTGTGATTCACTAGCATACTTACCAATCATGTCCAATTCTAACAAAAGAATCCTATAACGGGTTTAACAAGTGTCATTCACAAGCATACTCACCAATCAAAGTCTAATTCTAACAAAACCAACATATAATGGGTTGAACAAGTGTGATTCATAAGCATACTCACCAATCAAGTCCAATTCTAACAAAAGCATCTTATAACAGGTTGAAAAGTTTGATTCACAAGCATACTCACCAATCAAGTCCAATTCTAACAAAAGCATCCTATAACGAGTTGAACAAGTTTGATTCACAAGCATACTCACCAATCAAGTCCAATTCTAACAAAACCAACATATAACGAGTTGAACAAGTGTGATTCACAAGCATACTCACCAATCAAGTCCAATTCCAACAAAAGCATCCTATAACGGGCTGAACAAATTTGATTCACAAGCATACTCACCAATCAAGTCCAATTCTAACAAAACCAACATATAACAGGTTGAACAAGTGTGATTCACAAGCATACTCACAAATCAAGTCCAATTCTAGCAAAAACATCCTATAACGGATTGAACAAGTTTGATTCACAAGGATACTCACCAATCAAGTCCAATCTAACAAAACCAATATATAACGGGTTGAACAAGTGTGATTCACAAGCATACTCACCAATCAAGTCCAATTCTAACAAAACCAACATATAACGGGTTGAACAAGTGTGATTCACAAG
>CM023955.1:35188472-35212930 GCA_013407115.1 Glycine latifolia
TGATTCACAAGCATACTCACCAATCAAGTCCAATTCTAACAAAACCAGCATATAACGGGTTGAACAAGTGTGATTCACAAGCATACTCACCAATCAAGTCCAATTCTAACAAAACCAACATATAATGGGTTGAACAAGTGTGATTCACAATCATACTCACAAATCAAGTCCAATTCTAACAAAACCAACATATAACAGGTTGAACAATTGTGATTCACAAGCATACTCACCAATCAAGTCCAATTCTAAGAAAAGCATCATATAACAGGTTGAACAAGTTTGATTCACAAGCATACTCACCAATCATGTCCAATTCTAATCAAAGCAATAGATGATAAATTGTGTTTTCACTTTCTAATATTTTTTTAATACTACTTAATTATTTTTCATTTTATTATTTTAAAAAGCATTTAAAAATAAAAAATTCTCATATGGATTGGTCAATTCGTATGAGGCTTATGGATTCTCGAATCCATTTCCTAACCCCTGTTCCATTTAACATTCCAAAACCAAGAAGGACTCACCTCGCAATGTCGTAGCCACCAAACGGAGAAGACATTGTCACGACGGACACGGAGCGCCAGAGAACGATTCTGATGAAGGTGGTAACAGAATGGGAGCAGGAACGGTGCAACAGGAACAGTGCAGACGTGACGCAGGGAGCAGAAACGGTGCATGAGCAATGGTGCAGGAGCAATTTTGCAAAATGAATTTAAAAATAAAAAGCTAAAAGTGAAGGGTAATTGTGGGAATACACTATTACAAAATGTTGTATTGGAAATTATAATGGTGTATGAAGTTCATCTCAAACTTAAATACGGGAGGACTTCAATCAACATGTTGTATTTTTTTTTTGAAATCAAACATGTTTTGTGGATATTACTTTTTTTTGTGTAATTGAAGATTAATTCCCTGTAAGAGGGGAAAAAGTACTACTAAATTCAAGACTCTTTCATTACAATTTCGTTTCTCTCAATTACTCTTCTACGTTCAAATGTTAAGAAATCAATTGGATAAATTAAAGCTATATATTGCAACTAAAAAAAAGGCTTAAATAGTTTTTTCCTATAATTTAGTAATTTTTTTTCATATTTATCCTTATAAGAAAAATCGTTTTAATCCTTGCAAAATGTATTTATTTTATTTTTCATCCTTAAAAAATTTTAGATAGCTCTTTAAAGTTTAAAAAATAAAAAAAAGTGCTATGTACAATGCTTTAAGGACAAAAAAAAACACATTTTATAAGATTAAAAAACAAAAAAAAAGAAATTACAAAGATAAATATAAAAAAAAATTAAATTACATAGACAAAAAAGTATTTAATCAAAATAAAAAAGAGAATTCCTTTTCATTTTAATTAGATTATATATAACATTATTTTTCTAGGAGTAAATGCATAAATAAAATAATATATACGACAATACTTTAGTTTAATCATTAATCTCAAATTTGAATCCCAAGTATAAAATTATATTAAATATTTAGGGAAAAATTATTGATCATAATAATTTTATGGCTAAAATATGTTTTTCGTCTCAATAAATATTGAAGTGTTCAAAAGTTGTCCCTACAAAATTTTTGATATGTTTCTTATCCTCCTAAAATTGAAATGTGCCAAAATTTGGCCAGAAACTAGATTCGTTTATATCCGAAACCTATGTGACACTCTTCTATTTACGTGTCACTTCCTCATTGGTCCCATGGCTGGTGACTCCTTGTTACAATTTTTGGAGGTTAAAAAACCCCCCACAAAATGGAAAAAAAAAAGGTCACACTTTTTTAACCATCTTCTCTAACCTTTGAAGATCTCAACCATGCCACCAGGCACAAAGCAAAACAAAACAATAAAAAAGAGGGGATCTAGCTAGTGCAGGGCACTTGAGGTCGCACACGGATCTGGTGGCGTCGAGGTCAGCGACACACAGTGACGATGCAATGGTGCACACGGTGATGGGACTGCTTGGTGCGGCACGCGCAGTGGAGGAGGTGGTCTAGGCGGAGCCACGACATAGAGGAGAATGGGTAGGGTGGTCGGGCGATGGTGGTAACACTACTAAAAAAAGTATTTTTTACGACGCATATTTAAAGACGGTTATCAAAAAATCGTCGTCATTTAAGTAGTGGTGACATTTTTGTAAATAATTACAACTTTTCAAAGACGGTACTTGCAAAATCGTCTTTAAAATATCTTTTGAAATACGGTTTTGGTCAAAACCATCCTTGAAATTAGATACTCAAGGTCGATTTTACAAAAGAAATCGTCTTTAATGAGTCTTTATTTTTCGCGTTCCACTTATGCTCACATTCTCGCTCGTTTTCAGCTTTTCATTCCCCTCGCGCCCGTTCCTCTCCTCTCTCATTTTCAACTTTTCATTTCCCCTTGCGCTTATTTCTCTCCTCTCCTCCTCACATACCTCAACCCAAACTCCAAACCCCTTCCCTCTACATCACCTCCTCCTTCCTTTCCTCCCTCGACCCCAATGGTGCACGTCATTTACTTTACAGGAGATCTGAAAGAAAGCCAGAAAACAAAATATATGTAAGACATTTCAACACTAAGATAATAGTGATTTTGACATAGTGACAATATATATTAGATGCATATCTAAGTATGCTAATGTTCTGTATAGGGTGCCTAATATTAGATTACCTGGCATATGGCCTAAGACTTTTTATTTATTTATTTATCAACAAAGGTAAAATATATTAGATAGAGGGTGCCAGGATCCTTAGACCATTTATGAAAAAAGAAAGAAAAACCCTTCATTTTGGCATTTAATCATACCAATGTTAATAACTTTTAAATTGGTCCTACTAGTTAATTAGTTTGAGTCACAAATAATGTGATATTAGTATTTTTTTGTCATTTTGACAAGATGACCTATTTTATGTTATTTTAAAAATTGGTCCTACTAGTTAATTAGTTTAAATGCTTTATGGAAGGTGATTATAAAATTAATTAGTTAAAGCTAGTGTGTGCCGAATATTTTTTATGAGCAATGAATTCTGATATGTTTCACTATAAGTGAAACATAACATACATCTTCTACGTATGCTTTTATGGTTAACTATGAACTATGATATTAGTACAATATAGAGATATTACATTTCTTTAAAACTAGGATACAATATGATAAGATATGGGATGACACATAAAATATTAATATCTTATCAAAATCCACCCTATATTACGTGATTAAAGATAAAACATGGTACTCAGTTGCTTCTTTTGGATATCCCTTTTTTTTGGCTAAATAGTGCTACCTTCTTTTTGATGAGATAAACTTAAGAAATTGTGTAAGATATCTGGAGAGAAAGATAGAACATGATACTAAAAAAAGTTCAGTTTTTGTGCTCAAAGTTTAGCATTCAGAGGGTTCTTGACTTATTCATTGCATAAAAATAGTTTGCTTGTTATGTTTCTCTTTAGTCTTTCAACAATGATTCGATGTGGACAAAAGACCATCATGTTTCTCATTAATAATAGAGGTTATACAATTGAAGTTGAGATTCATGATGGCCTATACATTGTGATAAAGAATTGGGACTACACTCGCATTATGGAAGCCATCCATAATGGACAAGGCAAATGCTGGACTGCCAAGGTTAGCATAAATTGAATAATGACTTAAATTTGGTTTGAGTTCTCTAATTTTTTTCATTGATTTTGGTCTTTACAAAATTTTATATATTGTGCTAATTGTTGGTCAATAATGCCTTGGAGTTGATTCTATTGCTTAGAAGGAATTTAGTGTCTGGGATTATTTTGGTTCCCAGTGATTGGAAGGAAAGAAATTGATGAGAAAAGATAGAAAATTTTGAAATTTAAGTTGAAAGAGAGAATAAAATAAAAGAAAATTTTTAATTTTTTTATCTATACCTCAAACTTTTTTATTTATTCAACTAATACTAATTACTCTTGTTTTCTCTTCTACTTATTTTCTTTCTATCATTGAAGCAAGGGACTTGTTTCTCAGTATCTGGATTTTTCTATCTTCTAATTGAAAAAAGGGATTTGTATGCATTTTTTTGTCTTTTTATTTTTAACTTGTATGCTTAATGTTTCATCCTCATATTCCAATTATATGCAAAATTGTTTCTCCAATTGTTGCCTCTAACCCAACTGTTTTTGTGTAATGAAAGAGAAAAAGATTTCAAGTTTGAAACCAATATACAACCTCTTCGTCTTTGTAAATGGAATGAAAAGGATATATAAACTTTTATACAAGATATAGGTAAAATAATATCATGCTTTTAAGCTTTTGTGCTGCTTAATTTATGTAAATTAAAATATTGATTGGTTGTTATTGTTTCAACCATAAAATATATATATCGTGAATTTAGGGTCTTGCAAACAAGGTTTTTTCCCAATAGATTTCACAGTTCTAGAGGCCTTTCTTCTACATAAGTGGAAAATGAGTTCTGGCATAAATTAGCTCATGGAGAAAAGGGAACAATTGAGTATGGAGTCAATGTTGAAGGTAGTCCCTTTTCACTTGGCGAAAAACCGTCTTAGAATTTTATTTTATTTTTTAAAATTAAAAAATTGAGAATTCTAATATGGATCTTTGGCGGTTCTCTAGAAAATCGTTTTAGAAACATCTAATTTTTTATTTAAAAAATACAATTTCTAAGATAGTTCTTGACAAAATCGTCTTAGAAATTATACCCTTCTAAGATGGTTTGAAAACCGTTGTCGAAAGTTACAAAGACGATTCTACAACCGTTATTAAAAGGTCAAAACAATCATCGTTAAAATTGTTTTTTCTAGTAGTGTAATGATGCACACAATAATGAGGGGACTGTCGACGACGACGTCCCTTCCTCGATGGGCTCCACAAGTGGATCTCGACATTCACCTCCACCTTCGTGTAGATCTCGGCATACTGAGCTTCTTCATCGTGACGTCAACGCTACAACATGTCATGACCACGACACTCATGGTCTGGTTCATGATGTGGATGCACTCGAACACGTTCATGGAGGTATCGTGGTAGGCAACAATGATGTCGAACACATAGATGTTGTTGAAGTGGTAGTGGATCTCCACGTCGAGAATGACATGGCCATTCGCTGTCGCGAATGGGTCATCGTCGATGGAATCCACAACGTTGACGTCATTGAGGGTGCAGTGTATGTTGGCTTGTAAGGCCAAATTCCCCATGGATTTAAGAGAGAGCATTGGAGCATTGACATTTGTCGAGTGTTAGTTGGCTAATGGACTTATAATCATCTGCCATGTAGGTTCAGATATAATCAAACCTAACTTCAGGCCAAAATTTGACACATTTCAATTTTACAAGGACGAGAAACATATCAAATTTTTTCCAAGACAAGTTCCAAAGATTTTTATATTTATAGGGAAAAAAACATATTTTAACTTAATTTTATAAGTCTCAAATAGAATTATTTTTCATGAAAGATATATGTAATTTTAAATATATAAAAAAACTACTTCATTCTTTCACTTTCTCCTTTTGTTTACTACTTCCATATGTCTAGTATTTTTTGGTGTATATATCTTTATACTAATTTTATTTTTATAACTACATTTATAAATTACTGTTTTATTCCGATAATTAGCTTCGCAAACAATTCACTCATTTCTATTGTTTTGTTTTTTATATATAAAAATATGGAAAAACAGATAGGCACAGAGTGTTTGTTTTTCCCATAGTATATCTAGCGAAAATAACAGTATTAATCATAATGCCAACAATTACTTTGATGCACAAATGTAATTTCGTAGTTATTAGTTTGTACATTAATTACTATTGAATAACAAGGTAACGGCAATAAAACACTTTTTATGGATGAATATTTATAGATAAAAATTTTAAAAAAAGAAATTATTGTTTGATGTGATATTCTATTAGAATACCATATCTTTTACCCGCTCAACCGTTATCCTCGCACTTTGCACATGGAGTGCAGCATTATCAACTGTATAACAACAATATAAATAGGGATCTCTGCCATTTAATAAACTCTCAATCTTTTATCTTTGTCTGAATGGTATTTTTGGCTTGTTTTCCCTCCCGTGGCCAAGTCTATGAAGTGAAACAGACAAACCCCGAGAATAATACGTTACGTATCCCATAAGAAAATATAAAAGGCTTGGCTTTATGATTTGCTATAGCTACTTTTATCTTTTATAACATTTACATTATCTAATTACATGGGTCAAAGACAATAAAATTGACCATTAAGCATGCGTGCTCTTAGTCCAACCTCATCTTTACATCATCAAGTATTCAAAGACTATCAACTTGTGTAAATTTATTTTTGATATAATATATATTTAAAAAATTAACCTATTATTAGTTATATAATGATATATAAATAAAATATTTGATATTTTAAATTATTTTTTATTATATTTATTATATATTTTATCATTTATTAAATATTGTTTCTAAAAAAGAAAAACAAGTATAAAATTGATAATCGATCCAATCCTAACTACTTTAAATGAATCAGATCAGATTAAATTTTTTAGCAAAATCGATTAGATGATAAATTAAAAAACAAAAAATAATTGACTTGTTTAATTTGTTTATATATATGCTCTAAAAACAAGTTAATTTAATTATAGGGTTCCAATGCCCAAATCATATAGAACTTAAGCTTTTGAAATAGTTAACAAAATAATACAACAAAACAACCCTGTTATTATTAAAATATATTATTTATTTTCAAGTTTTTTATTAATAAATAAACGAGTATAGATAGGAATTATACATGGATTATTTCCAATAGAGTTTACGCATTGAAACCGTGTTAAATTTGCTGTGTATATATACACTTAATCGCACTCTGTATTGTCTTAATCACGGCTTAGCTGTTTTATATATATAACTTTTCCCTCTCGGTTGATTTATGAGGTTGAGCCCTGTTGCCGGAAATTTTCAATTGCATCATGATTACTCGACAAACAAAGGTTAGCGTTGATATCTAGCTACCGTTATAATTATTTGTGTCTTTCCATGTCCATAGGTTATTAGATTGTAAGATGTCTAATTAATGTCTTAAAGTAAAATTTTAGTTTTAAATCTTTTAGATAGCAAAATCATGATGGGTAGAAAAAATTACACTAAATATAGTCAATCAAAATTTTCAATAAAAATTAGTCATTATCGATTAATATCATAATGACAAAAAATAATGATACATAAAACTTGGATTAAGAATAAGATTACTAAAATTTAAGTTTTAAGTATATTAAAAAAATTCTATTAGTTTATAAAACAAAATACAGTTCCATATTTTGAAATTTTTTTTAACATATATCTCTTTTATTTAAAATAAATTAAAAAGTCTCTCACTTTAGGTCTTACTCACTGTGAACAAATCCTTAACAAAAATGTAAATGACTTTAGTCATTTACATTATTCCTGGTTGCTCAATCTTGTAATGAACGGCAGTCCTCACATCAGGATCGTCAATTTTGGAAAGGATATCAAGATTATCCAAATATCTTTCAATGTATATCAAGATTTTCTTATAATTTAATATCAAAATCTTACATTTGCACAATAATGTATGTGATTTTATAACTATGAAATAAGTAATTGTTTTAGCTTAATTGATGATTTTAATTTCAAGTATTGAGAGTATACAATTATATTTGATCAATTTATTTAAATTTATTTGTTAAAAATATTTTTTTATAGTTTTTATAGTTTTTTTTTTTACTTATCAAGTAAATCTTATTTGTTTATTAAATAAATATTTTTTTAAAATAATTTAAATTTAAAAAAATTCACTCACTAAATACTACTCAAAGAACATTGTTACAAATATTATTTTCATCTAACTCAATTATAATTACTTGCCATAAAGCGCATATATATTCTAAAAAAAAAAGCACGTGATTGCCTAAAAATAAGTACATGATACTTTTTATATTAATAAAATATATTATGTACACTTTATGTACGTGGAGTAAAAAAATTATTCCAGGATAAAATTCCTCCAAATTGAGTCATTACTGAAGTCTAAAATGAGTGGCTAAAGTTTTATCTATCTATATGATTATATGATTTAAAGTGTGTGATTTTATATATCCCATTAAATTTTAATGTCAGCAAAGGAAAAAACAAAATAGAACTGATACTTATTTATTTTAGAAACCAATTAAATTTACTCGTGGGGAACTAAATTTGTTTTTCTTTATAATAAAAGAAGTAAAAATTTAACTAGAAAGTTCAGCTGAATGAAAGTCTCCATCAGGATTCACTGTCATCATAGTTGGCGATGAAGCAAGCTGCACAAGCTATATGATGCTATTGCATATGTACCTTCCAACAAGATGTGTCAATATGATAAGATAATATTCATACGCGTTAAACGTTTCTAGTATCCACATCACACTGATTAAGCAAGCTTGGACAATTGTAGAAAAATAAAGATTAGAAAAATTGAACTTTAGTCACTTCAGGCGTTGTTCTGGTGAAAAGCGGTGGTTCTCGTGAATAACAAATCCAGCAAAGAGTTTAAATCAGAGTACGCGTTTTTCTTTTGAGTAAATTAGATTCACATTTCCAATATTTTTCTATATTTGATATTCTTCCTTTCTCTTTTGTTAATATTGTGATCTAACATTAATCCAAACATTTGAGCAGATGAAAGATGAAATTGTTCATTAGCGTAAATTATATTTGTATTTTTGTATTTTTTTTAAATTGTACCTGATATTTCTTGCTTTTTATATATATTACTTTTATCTCTTTATGTTAACTTCATTAACTAACGCCAATGTCCAGAGAATTAGACATAATGGTGATGGTGACCGAAACTACGGTGGGGGACAAGGAAGTGGTGGAGGTGGATATGACGATGGCTATGGTGGTGATGGTTGCTGCGACAAGAGTGAGTGCGCTCGGACATCGTGTTAATGGGTGAGGACGACAATGAGAAGGAAGAGATGATGCTGTCGTAGGAGAGAGAGGGGGAGGAAAAGGAGGTGGTGGTGATAAGTAAAGAGAGATTATTGAAGAAGAGAAGAGTTTGTAAAATCCAAAATGTGATTTTGAGAAAGAATATGAGAGTATTTTAGACATAAATTTTCATTACAAGTTACGTGATCAACATGTACTTACTTTCTGTTAAATTATTAAATTGTGTTTAGAAAGAATGAAGTCTGAGTGTAATATGAGTTAAACAATTAAGATATTTTTTTATTGGGTGTAAAAAAGAAAAATATTATATGTAATTTGAAAAAAACATTGAAAGTAGCCATGAAGCCATATTAGGTCTCGTAAGAACAATGACATAAGATCAAAATTAAAAAATAAACGCATTAGTAGTATGTTTTGATTGGGGGTGAGAAATCCAAAATCATGGCGGCAGGAAAAATTAATAGCAAACGTAGTGTTATATATAGAAAATCTGAATTAATTTAACACAACTGAAACCAAACAAAACATGCTAGCATAGCATTGTAACAAAAAAAAATGATTTAGGGTAATTACAATTTCTTTGCTGTACTCTTACAAAGTTACAATTGAGTATTAGTACTCAGATAAAAGGATTGCAACTTTTGTGAAAGGGTAATGAAAACAGACAACCCGGAAAAAGAGTAGACAGTTAACACAACTTTCGGAATTCAATTGTAAACCTTGAGTTTTGTGGCGTGCTGTGCCTGAAGTTGAACAAGGAGTTAAATATCAGATAGTGTAAATCACTTAGTTTTATCCCTAATTCTCTATCAAGTGACTTGCCTTAAAAATGAACAATGGTCTATCATAAGCCTAATTAATCTCATTTTATCCTTTGAGATGATTTAATTGAAAACCTCTGTTCAATTCTTAGTTTTTAGTATAAAACATTTTCCAATGATAATCACACTGAAATAATATGCACATGGATGATCAAGTCATACACAAAGTAATAAATATAGAAAATAAGTAATGAAATAAGAATAACATTAAATGAGTAATACAGATAATTACATCAAGAGTTTTTGGCACTCAAGCCCCAACAATGAGTAATTTAGTCTCTCATTGTCATGAGAGTCCTTACAAAAGGAACAAGAAAATTGGGAAAGAAATGGAGAAAAATGGAAGAAGCTCAATGAAGCAATTCAAAACCATCATTCACCAAGCCCTAGGTTGATATGCCTCTAATCCCAATGAGAATGTCCTTTTCTATTGGGCCCAAGGCCCTTGTCTTGTAACTTTGCTTCAGACACTGCTCGTTGGGCGAGCTTTTCACGAAACCCAAAAGTAACATCTTTGGTAGGCTTTGCTCGGTGGTCGAACGCTTCTAAATTCCCAAATTGAATTACATTTTTCTTCCTTCCAAAGGGATTTGCTCGTTGGGCGAGTTCTTTAGATGATGTGACCCTCTTTCTCCACTCCTATGATGCCATGTGGCCTACTCTGCACGAGCCTCTTTGTTGGGCGAGCTTTCTTTCAATGACAACTTCCGTTCCTCTTCTTGGTGTTTCGAAACTCTAAGAAAACAAAAGAAAAACTAGTAAATGCTAAAAAATTTATTTACCATACTAGAGTTCTATGAAAGCACCAAACTTTAACTATTTAGGACAAACTAAGCAAAATTTAAGGAAAAAACATATAATTGTTGTGTGAAACTAATGCCAAAAGTAATAATGCACAAGAATTATCAAACTCCCTCAAATTTAAGCTTTGTTTGTCCTCAAGAAAAAGAAAAACTAAACTATATTGACTAAAAACTAAGCAACCCTATCTAAGTTAGATCAATGGTGAAAGCAAGGATTATGACCAATCATCAGCTCTAAGACACAAGCATGCTTTCGAATACAACCATCCACACAATCTAAAGATCACACTTGTCAAAGTGCTAATTATGGAATAAAAAAGAAATTGCATTTGGAGCTCAAGAAGTCAACAAGCATGACATAAAGCAATGAGCAACCAAAGAATACTTTAATTCCTCACAAGGCTAGTGTGACACTCAAGCAAACAAGTGTTTGGCTGCATAATTTCTATTTTCCCAATTGGAGTTACACAACCCAACTTTTCACATCATCTCACTCAATGCAATCACATACACACATACAAAAAGATAGATCACTAAGGACTTTATTTGCTTGTAACTTGGCTGGGCTAGCAAGGAAATTTGGTTTTTCTTGAATTCAAGAACCAAAGGTCCTATGAGAGAACTCATTATTTCCTTTCATAAGGTAACTGATTCCTAACCTTTATTTATTTACATTACATAAACAACAACACCACCACAACTTCTTTTGCATTTTGATTTTTTATTTTCTGATTTTTTTAAATATATACTTTGATACTTAGCATTTTCCTTTTTGTGTGTGTTGTTGTTTCCAAACAACCCTCCCCCAAATTTGGAAGCCCCAAACTAGATGATAAGGTCTTATATTCCCCAAGGTAAGGTGGACATATTGTTTTTCTTTTCAGCTCAAGGGTTCAAGAACAAATTCATTCATATATTAGGCTTAAAGAGGTGGCAAGGGATTCATCTTTTGTACACACAAGGTCAGCTTTTTGGCTAAGTGGTTGAAATTAAAATTAAAACAAACAATGCCTTGATCATCTCCATCTCATGCGTGCATTCATACAAATCAAAGAATCCTGCAAAATTGGGTAGGCAAAACCAACGATTCTCTCATCACAAGATGCACATAATTCACACAGGTAAACACAAACCATTCAAAACTTGATTCAAACTACTTTCATGCCATGCAAGATAACTACGATCACTCACGCGTAGAAAAATTATAAAACCATCAAAGGACTACGACGCACATTAACTCAAGACCATAATTTTCACAAACAAAATTTTTCAACACACATGTATTATGTCTCAAACAACATTGATCCACATCCAAGTTTAAACCCAAAATATTAATAATAAAAACTACCAACACGTGCATAACTATTGTCAACCAAATAAACATAACCAAATCCTAAATTAAAGGGTACCAACTAAAACTATATTATTGAATTAAAAGTTCAAAAAAATAAATGTGTGTCCTAATCAAATACACATGGCCTCAATCGATGCCAAGTCCTACATCTTGATCCTCCTCCATAAACTGATCAACTTCAACATTAGCTCCTCCATCTCCTCCCCGGTCTGCATCATCATCATCTCCATTCTTTGCATCCTCTGTAGTAGCAACAACACCTTCCTCATCAAGAAAAGTATGCCTGACCCCAGGTCATTGAACATGGTTGGAGAAGTCCTTAAGTGTAGTCAAGGGATGGTTCAAGGGGAAGTGGGGCATGTTCTATAGCAGCAGCAGTTGTCCCACATGCAAGGACTAAAAGGCCACCTTAGAGGTAAAGGGCTAAAGCTCAATAGAAGCTTGGGGATGGGCTTGGGCTTGGCTAGAAGATCCAACCTCAGTAGTAGCAATACTCTTCTTCTTCTCACTCCTGGTGGGAACCTCGTGAAGAACAGTAGTAGTGTCCCTCTGGACCTAACAATATCTCTTGAAGTACCCTAAGAGTAGTGAGCATCTGATCCTACTAGCTGCGCTTTAACTCATTTTTTATGGCATCAAACTCCGTATATTTGAGGAAAACATGCCTTTCCGTACATAAATGTCGCTTAGTGGTGACTTTGTTGAAGTGGTCTTGAGCGGTTGGGGATATGAATCTGGTGGCATCCCAGTGAACTTTAGGTTCTATACCCTGAGTGGTAACAAGGACCCACTTGGTGCCCTTAAAATTGGGGGCCTTTTCTCTTGGAAGACAAAGAAGCACCGATCTTTGCTTGCTTTTATGGTATGGGAGGCATGATCATTTGAACACAAGTAGAACACCATAGAAAGGAGAAAAGACGATGAGAAAAAGAAAGTTCAGAAAAATAAAAGCACAAAGCATAATGGTATTGGTTTGACCCCAAAAATAAAATAAAAGAAACAAGAAGACAAATCTGCTTGCTGGTCGAGCAGGGCTCGCCCAACAAATCACACAAAATTAAGAAAAAAATATGACAACAAGGTTTACTCGTTGGTCGAGCAAGCCTCGATCAACAAGTAAACAAAATAAACAAGAAATGCAATGCCAATGGGAAGTGCTTGTTGGTCCAACAGGGCTTGCCCAAAGAGATAAAGATTTGGGAAAATTCCCAGAAATTCATGAAGATGCATGAACAATGAAGAAAAAATACATGAATATATGAACATCAACCCAGAAATTCAAGCTACTCGTTGGGCGAGTAGATCAATTTTAGAAAAAAAAGAAAAAGAAAATAGGCATTTCAACAAATAGCTTTCAAGCATAAAAAATTAAACCCAACCAACAACATACACAAACCATGCAACATACTACTAGTGTGGGTTTAAATCCTCAGAGGGAACAACACAACAACACAATATTATAAATTGACGTTCATAAAGAGACCCATAAAATAGAAACACAGATGCCAAAACACAAAAACAAAAGGATACAAGATATGACAAACATAAAACATAAAAAAGCATGATTAAAACCAAAAAAATAACAAAACACATAATCCAAGCACCAAAACACATTAGATCACAACAACATTTGAAAAATGAACCAAAGAGGGAAAAAAAACCCTCTTACTTGGTTGATGGTAAAAGAAAAGAAGAGAGATAGTAGGGACTAGAAGAATCCAAGTAGTAGCCTAGAGTGTGAAAAGGAAAGGAGAGGAGAAGAAAAAAGGTGGTTCATGCTTGGGCTGCAAAGAGTTTATGAGAGGGAATTAGGGTTGAAAGAAGAGAAGAATGATTTTAGTTAGGAGGAGAGCAGTTTCGCAAATGCTCTCTTCATTAACTTACACTTAATGGACAAGTAGTGCTCATTGGGTGAGTAAGCAAAAAATCCTCCACAAATTAAAACTAAAAAAAAAATCAAATTTTGAATTTCTTTTCTTAGAAAAGAAAAACAAGACAGAAAATGAGGGTTAACACCACGACCTATTTGCCCAGGGAATTCAGTGCACAAGGCAAGCAACAAGGAAGTAATAAAAAATGGCAAAGGAGCGTGCTCACTGGTCGAGCTAGTCGAGCATAGCGATCCAGCAAGTTGACCAAACAATAATTAAAATTCAAATAGGAATTGAAATTGCTTACTGGGCAAGCAGGTCTCGCCCAACGTGATTGATATAAATTCTTTTCAATAACTGAAATTATGCAACCATATTGGGTGAACATCAACTCATTGAGTGAGTAGTAGCCAAAATGCATATACTCACTAGGCGGGTAACACCCTACAATACCCCCAAAACAAGCAAATACTCAAACACTCAAGCACGCATAAATGAAAAGCAAAGAGGGATAGAAATCTTGGGTTACCTCTGAGTAAGCATTTTTTTAAATGTCACTAGCTTGAAGGTTGAAGGGATTCAAAGATCCCTAAGAGGAATGAGGGTAGTCAATCTTTCAATTTCCCCACCATGGTTGGGCTTCAACCTTTGGCCATTGACCACCCAACTCCTCTTTAGCTCAACTAAAGAAGGGTCCACTAACTCCACAACTCCATATGGTTTGACTTCCTTTACAAGGAATGACCTTGACCACTTGGATTTTAGCTTCCCAAGAAAGAGCTTCAATCTTGAATTGAACAAGAGAACTTGTTGACCAATATGAAATTCCCTCTTAATCAACTTCTTGTCATGGTATGCGTTATAGTGCTTTGAAGACTCATAAGCACAAACCCTCAACTCTTCAAGCTCCAAAAGCTTTAATCTTCTCTTCTCAACAGACCTTGTTGGATTAAAGTTCAAAGAACTTGATTTTCGAATACGCCTTATGCTTCATTTCTACAAGTAAATGGCAAGCTTTGCCATAAACCATTTGAAATAGAGTGAGGCCAATTGGGTTCTTCAATATGGTCATATACGCCCACAGAGCATCATCTAACTTATATGATAAATCCTTCCTCGATACAACTACCATCTTCTCCAATAACTTCTTAATCTTTCTGATAGAAACTTCTGCTTGGCCATTGGTTTGCAAATGATAAGAAGAAGCAATCTCGTGTTGCACACCATAGTATTGGAGGAGCAAGTTGAGCATTGCAAAATTGGGATCATCCATCACTAATCAAGACTCTTGGCACACCAAATCTTGAAAAGATTTGCTTCTTGAGGATTTTGATCACTATTTTAGCATTGTTATTTTGACAAGCCACAACCTCAACCCATTTTCCATTGCTACCAAGATGTATTCATTAAAGAATGAGGATTGAAGGGGACTAACAAAACCAATGCCCCAATAATCAAAAACTTCCACCTCCAAAATGGTCTATAGTGGCATCTTGTTCCTTTTTTAAATACTTTCGGTTCTTTGGCATTTGTCACATGACTGAGCATGAGCATTGACATCTTTGAAGATGGAAGGCTAATAGGACCCAGACCGTAGCACTTTTGCAATCGTCCTCTCACCACTATAGTGCCCTCCATAAGGTGAATTGTGGCAATGACACAATACTATTGGACTCTTCTTCGAAGACACACATTCACAAGAGACTATCCACCCTAAGTTTGAACAAATGAGGGGCATCCCAAACATAGTGACGAGCATCATGGAGGAACTTCTTCTTTTGGTGCCAATTAAGGTCATTATGAATAACACTCGCTGCTTTGAAATTCGCCATGTCAGCAAACCAACAACGCACATGCACCACCATTAAAGTCTCATTCAAAAATTCTTCACAAATCTACTTCTCCTTAAGGGTAACATCTTTATTCACCAATATATTGAACGATGATTGGCTAATAGGTTTTCACAACCCTTATTGTCCTTGATTTCCAAATCAAATTATTGAAGCAAGAGGACTTATCGAATCAACCTTGGGTTGGAGTTAGCTTTATCCAAGAGGTACTTTATTGTGGAGTGATAAGTGAAGATGGTGACTTTGAAGCCAATCAAATAAGGTTTGAAATTCTCTTGAGCATAGACAATGGTTATTAATTCTTTCTCAGTGGTTGCATAATTCAACTACACATCATTCAAGACCTTGCTAGCATAATATATGGAATGAAAACCTTATTCCTTCACTATCCTAGCACAGCTCCCAAAGAATAGTCGACAACGTCACACATAAGCTCAAAATGTTGACTCCAATTCAAGGCAACAATGACAGGGGCTGAAATGAGCTTGTCATTAAGAGCATTTAAGTTGTCAAACACTCCTCATCAAGCTTTACAATGGTGTCCTTATTCAACAACCTGCTAAATGGCTTGGCTATCTTGGAAAAATCTTTAATAAATCTTCGGTAGAAACCCGCATGTCCAAGAAAGATTTAGATGCCCTTCACATTGAGGGGGGGGGAAGGTAGCTTCTCAATAACATCAATTTTAGCTTTATATACCTCAATCCATCTTGATGAGATCTTGTGACCCAAGACAATCCCCTCTTGGACCATGAAATGACAGTTATCCCAATTGAGCACGTGGTTGGTTTCCACACAACACTTCAATACCAACTCAAGATTGGACAAGTAGTGCTTCAAAGATGAGCCAAACAACGAGAAGTCATCCATAAAGACTTCAATGCACTTCTCCAAAAGATCGGCAAAAGTGGCCAACATACATACATCTTTGAAAGGTGGTTGGGGGCATTATACAACCTAAATGGTATCCTTTTATACGCAAAGACACAAAAAAGGCATGTGAAAACAATATTTTCTTGGTCTTTTGGATCCATCGCTATTTGATTATACCCTGAATATCCATCCAAAAAGCAATAGAAAGCTTGCCCTATTAACAATTATAGCATTTGGTCCATGAATGGGAAGGGAAAGTGATCCTTCTGTGTGGCATCGTTGAGCTTTTGGTAACCAATACACATCCTCCAATTGGTAACAATTCTTGTAGGAATGAGGTTATTCTTGTCATTATGCACTACCATCATGCCACCCTTCTTAGGGACTACTTGCATGGGATTCACCTAAGCACTATTCGAGATACAGTAAATCATTTCGGCTTCGAGTAACTTGAGAATCCCTTTACACACCTCTTCTTTCATGAATGGGTTGAGTCTCCTTTGGGGCTACCTCACCGGTCTATAATCCACCTCCATCATAATTGTGTGCATGCAATATGATGGGCTAATCCCCTTGAGGTCAAAGATTTGCCATCGAATTGCCTCCTTGTATTTCTTGAGAAATTCCACCAATTTAGCTTCTTCTTTTGGAGATAATGAGCTACAAATGACCACTGGTTTTGCATCATTCTTTTCTAGATATCATACGTAAGGTGTGGAGCAAAAATCTTCAACTCCACCTTAGTTTCTCAACAAGTACATTTTTTCAGCTCCTCAAAGGCATGCTCCCTCAGAGGTATTTATTTTAGTATATGAAGGCCCTCTAAACATGGTTGGAGCTCTTTCTCCTTCTGATTGGTGAGACAATCAACAACATTCATTAGAGATTTCTTAACAGGGGAATGTATAGTGAATTGTTGAACAACATCTTCTACTTCATGCTCAATAGCCTCTACTCCAAAGAAAGCTTTATGATCACTTGGGTGCTTCATTGCCTTAAAAAGGTTGAAAGTCATCTTTTGGTCCTCCACACTGATCTGAAGATTACCATTCTCCATGTCAACAACACATTTAGTAGTAATCATAAATGGTTATCCCAGATCAAAGGCACCTCAGTATCTTCTTCTATGTCAATTATGGACAAAATCAATCGAAAATGTGAAATGCCAGACCTTTACAAGAACATCTTCTACAATGATATATGGCATTGTGATGGAACAATCCTCAAGTTGAAGAGTCATGCAGGTTGGTAAGAGTTCCAAGTTGCCAATTCTTCTAAGCATCGAATGGGGCATCAAATTAATGTTTTCCCCTAGGTCAATAAAATTCTTTCCCACAAAGACCTCCTTTATTGAACAAGGGATGATCACACTCCCAAGATCCTTGAATTTTGGAGGCAAAGTTCTTTGGATCACCGCGCTATAATTGCCTTCTACCATTAGTGGCTCCTCAAAGGTAGGAGGAGGTGAAGAGATTGGTGATTATGGAGGAGGGGTGATGGTGGTGGTTGTGGAGAAGATGAAGAAACTTGTCCTTTTATATTGGGCCTAAGGCCCTTGTCTTGTCACTTCACTTCAGACGCTGCTCGTTGGGAGAGCTCTTTGCGAAACCCAAAAGTCATATTTTCAGTAGGCTTTGCTTACTGGGCAAGATCCACTCGACGGGCGAGCTCTTCTGAATTCCCAAATTGAATTACATTTTCCTTCCTTCCTAAGGGATTTTCTCATTGGGTAAGTTCTTCAGATGATGTGACCTTTTGCCTCCACTCTTGAGCTGTCACATGGCCTACCCTGAACGAGCCTCTTCATTGAGAGATAATAGCTTGCTGGGCGAGCTTTTTTTCAATGAAAGTTTCCCTTCCTCTTCTTGGTGTTCCAAAACTCTGATAAAACAAAAGAAAAACTAATAAATGCTAAAATTTTTATTTACCATATTAGAGTTTTATGAAAGCATTAAACTCTAACTATTTTGGATAAACTAAAAAATTAAAGTAGATAATTATTGTATGAAATTGATGCCAAAAGTAATCATGTACAACTATTATCAGATTATCTTGACCACATCTTAAATTGACTTTTATCCAAATTTTCTCTTAGTCAATGTGACACAATTGGTTTAATTGAATCTCTATATTTATCAATAACTGAGGATGTTTCCAGCCTACTAAATCTTGTAAAACAAAAATGATCATAAAAATCTTGTAAAACACGAGAAGAATCAACCACATTGAAGAAGAACAAATTTTTTATGTAGTATAACACACTACTAAAAAATCGTTTTCCACGATGGTTTTGAGAGGCTTTTTACTATGGTTTTCAACTATATTTGAAATCGTCGTTGTGGCAAGTCAAGACTTTTCATGACAGTTCTCAAACTGTCTTAGAAGGTCCAATTTCTAATAGGGTTTTGTCAAGAACTGTCTTAAAATTTGTTTCCCAAAAAAAAACATGGATGCTTCTAAGACGGTTTCTGGAAAAATATTCTTATAAAGTGGACCTTCTAAGATGATTTCCTAGAAAAAAAAAGACTTAAATTGTTTTTATTTGTGAAAAAATGAGAATTCTAAGATGGTTTTTCAAAAAACTGTCTTAGAAAGTAGATTTTCTAAGATTGTTCTCTGGAAAATCATATTGGAATTTTTTTTTTTTAAAAAAAGAAAATTCTAAGACGATTTTGTAAGAAACCATCTTAGAAAGTACATTTTCTATGACGATTTTTTAAAGAACCGTTTTAGAAAGTGGGTTTCTTTAAAGAACCTTATGAACAATATTGTGCTTCCCTTAGGTCAGTAATACTATGTCGTAACTGCTCGCCACGATCTTCAACAACTTGCATACAGCCATAATAAGCATGTGCATATTGTCTTTCAAGAAAACTCATGTAAGTATTTTTCTTTTAATTGACCATCTTAAATTAATAAAGTTACCATTTCTCCTTCTTCCATATCTCTACGAGCAAGCCATTCATGAATACCTGATTTTCCAAAGCAAACTTTTTGGTTCTCTATTTTTTGCAACCCTAAAACATTAAAGGTTGAACAAAACAAGCAAAAAATGAGATAGAATATCGTGGCACCCTCAATATCACAAAAAGCAGGCACCCTCAGTATCACAAAAGAGGTTTAAACCACTTTTTCAAGTGGAAACAATTTCCAAAATGATCCAATTGTTTGAGGTCAACATCTTACATAGCATCAGCCTCGACGGCCTTGGCGAGATCCACCAACACCGCTGACCTCCTATGAGATCCTCTTGTCCCAAAATGCTAGTATGCAAATTAAAGATAGGAATATTTTTAACATGAAAAATTAGATTGCTCAAAGGAACATATAAAATTGGTTCTTAGGAACAAATTATAAAATCTTCATGAATATCAAAAGTTTAAAGAATGTTGCAAGGCAAAGGCAGAGTAATATTGAGACAGGTGGCTCCTCCAAAGCTTCTAAATCTCAGATAAAAGAGAGATAATAATTATGAATAATTCTAAATCCTCCAAAACCAGCTTTCCACTAATTTCCTACTCATCATATGAAGTAAAAGATGGTTAAACATTTTACGTTTCTCAAATATTAAATTAAATGCATCTTTTTAACATTTTGTTCCAAGGATAAGGAGGATTAATATAATATTGTTTTAGATAATTTATACACCCCCTAGTGGAGAAAATTTAACTACCTTGGTTCTATTTTCATAAGCGTTGTATGTATGACTGGAGGGAAAATGTGATGGTGAAATGCGGGAGAGGGAGTGTAGTTTAAAATTAAGAAAAAATGTTTTCACATAACATTACATAGAGAAAGTTATGATAAGCATGATAAAAATCTGTTTAAGTTGCTCCTTGGTGATATCCCACATTATTTTCACAATAGAACAAGTAAAATATAATTATATTTTAAACTGTCTACAACCCCCTTCTTTCTTCTTATAACAAGCACAATCTCACAGTCAAAAGTTAGAATTCATGTTTAAACAAAATTAAAATGGAACCATGAAATAAATAACAAAACAAAAAAAAGCATGAAAAATTGAAAAATCCTAGGATTAGTTAAGTAAATTCTAAAATAAATGGGGCTAAAAAATCCAAGGGTTAATGTGTTATTTGTAATGTGATTTGCCAATCGTTTCTTAGTTTCACATATATTGATAATGAACTCAACACACACACACACACACACACAGATAACTTTCTTATTTAGATTAATATACGTAAAAAAAATGTTTTAAAATTTATTTTAGGTTTCACTTCCCGTTGACTTGATAACTCCGTTACAACTTTAAAGAGAAAGAAAATGGTGACAATTATGTATACCTTCTAATTGCATTCATGAAATCATTTAACTCCTTGAATGATCCTTTTGCATCAAAGAAATCATTCGCAACTGTGATCATTATAACACTTTTTGCCACTAACATTTGTACGCAAGTGTCATTTGGATAGGTAGTGGCAACAACTATAGCATAGTAGCAATATGTGGTCTTCTCTCTACCAAATCCCATATTAATTAGACTACAACTTTGGGCATACCTGTTACAATGATCCTAACTTAATTTGTGAGATATACATGAGTTAGAACAAGTTACGCTATGTTATTCTAAAATACATTCACCAAAAAATATAAAATTAATAAATCAAACCTCATCTATTCTTTTAATTCACTTTTGAAAATTGATTGCTTAAACTCGTAATTTCGTATAGCAAGTTGAAGGAGATCAACGTTGTGAAATCCTTGTTGAAACCTTGTTTCTCTTGGTCTCTTTATAAGCTGGTGTTTCGGGGATGAATCCCTCAGTCTCACCTTTTGAATTCCCCGACACAGCAATGGTACAAGGTGACCCATTTTGCAGTTCCAACTGAAGCTCACAAAGTGCCTGAGCCATGCTTAACGTCCTTCAACATATTTTTCAGTTGAAAAAGGAAAACAAAGAACAAAAACACCCCACCAAACAAAGGTTGAGAAAAAGGTTTTTCCCCCCTTACAATGTGGCATTATGTCAAACACATAATTAACAATACTCACTAGCAATTACAGAGGAGTATGCACTTGAGCATGTCCTCGAACAAGATGGGAGAGAGAAACACCCTTCAAGAGAAGCAGATATTTGGATGATCCACCACATGTAGGCTTCTGAAGTCCCTCACAACCTTCTCTTCCTCTTCGAAGAACCACAACATTCGCGAAACCTAAACCTGGAAACAACAACAATGGAAGAAGTAAAAGAATGAAAATGCACGAACCAAAAAAAGCAGTTAATAGTTACATAGAGAGTTGGATAGGGTCATGTGGTTTTGTTATTGGGGAGAGAGTGTAGGTTGCGTGAACCCCAATGGCGAGGGACTGGGAAAGTGAAACGAGGAAGGAGGAGGGAGAAGAAAAGAGTGGGCGAATTAGGGTTTTGGAGAGTGGGTCCCAGTGGTTGGGCGACATCATGAAGAGGTTGTGGCTGCACACTACTTGCTCCAACTGAAATGGCAAGGGAAGCTCCATGTTGAAGTCGAACTAGTTTGTTGCAGCCAAATGGTGAATGACTAATGAGAAAGTGAGACCTTCTGATCGTGGTGATTTTGTTCCAGATCGTGCAAAACGCGGTGTGGTCAAAGTCGTTGTGTTCGTAGTCGTGTGAGTCGGAGAAGACACTATGAGTGGTGGGTGGGAGAAAGGAAGAGCCAAAGCAACGAGGCAAAATGGGAGTTGGAGAGTGAGAAAAAAGTATGAAAAACATACTCAATTCTAAGACGATTTGTAGGAAATTGTCTTAGAATGACAACCTTTTAAGACGGTTTTTATGAAACCATCGTGGAATGGCAATTTCCAAGACGGTTTTAGAAAAACCGTTTTTGTTGAAAAACTTCGTATTTATAAAATTGCTACCACCTGACTTTCTAAGACGGTTTTTGAAAATTGTCATTGAAGATGTATCGTAAAAAACTATTTTTTTGGCATGTACATGAAGAAAAATGTCAATAAGTCCTTCCAATCCATACCGCAATATGAACTGTTGCTCTATATCATTCAATTGGATTGAAACAATGAACGAAAAAAAGTGAAAATTATGTAACCTATAAATTAATTAAAAGATCAAGAAAGATAGGTTAAAACTGGTACTTAAGTCTTCTAGTCCTATATAACTATAAAAAAAAATATAATAAATCTATTTTAAGACCAAGGTATATGTACAAATTAGCAAGCATCCTGAAAATTGTATGGATATTTAAAATTTGAGTAAATTTAAAGGATATAATTTACAAAAATAGTTAAAATTATTAAAATAGACATGTATATAATTTAAAAATAATAATTAACATTTTAAGAAGAAAGAGAAGTTAAGAATGATACACATCCTTTTAAAATGATATACAAACTAATAGTTTAACTCAATTTTAATTCAGATAGTGCACTCTAATTTATTATATACGAATCAAATAGTTAGAGTAAAAATAGACTGGGCTAGTTTAGGCTTTTGATTACGAGATTCGAGCTTGATCTACTTCCTAAATCTAAATCTTGATCAGTCTAATTTATTTATTTATTTGATATAAATCTTTTTTAAAAGTTTGACCTAATTAATTTAGGTAAAAACTTACATAATAGTAATACCTCCTAAATACGTTAGAAAAACACCTGCATCTAAGTAGGTTATAGCACCTACATTAATATGTAAGTCAACAACTGCTAAAAAATATGTAAGTCAACGAAATAAATAATCTCAAAATATTATAATATGAATTCCATGCAATAGTAGTTATATTATTATTATTAGAGTTTATAATTATATATATAGATATATTATTATTTATTTGAATGCATCCTATTAGGTTTTAGAAAAACTAATAGCCTAAAGTCTAATAACGAAATAAGTTTTTCAATTTCAAAAGCCTCCGGTTAGCGGTTTTATCTGTTTTCAAATCTCAAAATGTTTAAGATTTGAAAAAGTCTAAACCATTGAGATTTTATATAAAAATTTTTAAGATAAAAAATGAAATTTAAAAATAGCTACTCGAGAGTTGGTACGTACATTTATTGAGAATTTAAAAAATATTAAAACAAAAGTTGAAATTTTAAATTGATTAATAATTTGAGAGTTTTAAAGGAAAATATAAAAAGTACAAAACAAAAGTAAAGTCACATTTTTTAATAAAAGTATACAAAAATGTTGTGAAATCCGATCTGATGGATCTGATCGAGATGATGGATCAATGTATCAATTATTTAATTGGTGAGTCAGTAATTGATTCGATTTTATCTTGTATATATTAAAAATTCAAAATTATATATGTATCTATTATATATAAATATATAACTAATATTATTTGATTAATAAAAGTTCATTTATACTCCAAAATTTGAAATAATAATTAATAATAATCCAAAATCAAAATCTATTTTTTTTAAAAAAATCCAAAATTTGTTTAAAAAAATCATCTTTTTTATAAAAAAATTGTAAAACCGATTAGATCATACTAGACCAACCAAGATCCGATAATCTAATCAATCAGATTTAACTAAATCATTTCGGATAAACTTCATAATCGATCTAATAATAAAATTAACCGGATTAAAATACAAAGTTCCAATCCAATTCATTGAACCAGAACAAATTGGACAACACTTATAAAAAGTATTCTCTATAATTTGATGATTACATAGAGTAATGATGATAGAGGTGAGATAAGGTGGTTATCCAATGTTTTCTAGTTGTTATGCAAAATATAAGGTAACCACCTGTAGGCATTATCTTGGAGCTGTTGTTTAAACTATTTTGTATCTAAATTTGGTACCCCTGATACCGTATGTATATATTAATATAATATTTGTCAATAAAAAAATAAATTGTATTGTTTCATCAATTAATCACCTGAAAGAAAACAAAACATTAGATGGACATTCATTCTTTACTCGCAATCCCTTGAATTAAATGATATGTTGTCATGATTTTTGAATGTATAAATCATTGTTGTAATATAATGTTTCCTATTTCACACACACACA